>CABFOW010005413.1:0-42908 GCA_902141385.1 Timema californicum | reverse complement strand
TCAATCCACCAACCAACTCCAACCTCCTCGGTTTTGGTCGGCGGAAGTGGGTTTGGTTCCAAATTCACAATCAATTTGTTTGCGACAGTAAAAAAGAAGAAAGTGTAAAAAGCCTCATTTCCCGTGGACAAGTGGGAACATGTGACTTGCTTTCTAGATTCGGTAGGGCCTCTTTACAGTCGGGTGGTAGTTGAAATCTTACCCGGCTTCCAAAGGTCGTTGCCTACTTGATGATTTCTAAGCTATTAACCCGCCTTGGTGGCGTAGTTAGCTAACGCGCTAGTTTCGTGTCAGGATAGTCTGGGGAAACCGAAGTTAAAATATCGGTTGGATGAACTGGGGAGGATTTTTCCTAAATGGTTTTCCACTCTCCCTCCACACAAATGTGGGCTCACTTCTTCTAAATTCAACCTTCCCAATTCCTAACCTATTAGCGTAATTAGTACTTAAGCGCATAACTCGAAAAGGATAGTAAGACGCGGTTCTATAATTTATGTGTGTATTTATTTATTTATCCAAGTGGGTCGCATCTAAACACTCCAAGCACTGTCACTTATTGGCGCCAATTTCCGAAACAGAAAGATACGAAAGAAAATGAGTAGTTGAACCTACGAGGTATCTTGTTTATTAGCTGATAAGTGATAACACATCCCCTCTTCCGCTGACAAGTATACACATTCACTATTATTTTTGTCTGGACAGCATTGACTTGTACTTAAAAATTACCTTTCCCCTTGTTTCCTACTCGAGATAAATTTTTGCCTCCACATACGTTTATTTTAATGTACTGTACATTCTGTCAAGAAGATTCCTACGGGCCATTTTCGCGGGTAAAAAAAAAGAGCTTGAGTTAAATATGATTTAATAAAAATTTAAAATAACTAAATTGTAAAATTTTTTTAAAAAAAAATGACATTGTCAGATAATATTATTCAAGAATGTATTGTTTTTATTTTAATGTTGTAACTCAATAATTAAAAGCAAAATAACTGAGGAATTTGGGAATGTGTTGAGAAGAGAAATATAAAACATGTTTGTCTAGGAAAACCAAAGTGAAAAACGCCCCTGGCAAGATCGAAGCTCAGATGGGTGATGGTGTAAGATTTATTGGGTGCGGATGAAACCAGTGCTGTCGTCGACAGAAGTTGAGATGGACTCGGAAAGCGTAAATAATACTTGGTACATTTTTTAAGGACGCTGCCTACCTGTGACGTAACGGAAAGTCAAGATAGGTTTTTCCATGTCAATATAATTACGTTTTTATCCGGCGAAGTTTTTACATATATTATCTTTACTTTGCAGGTAATCTTAATTGACGATACAGGGGACTAGGTGCTGTGTCTATTGTATATTTAAGTTAGTTTGTAAGTCTTGTGCTTTGTATTAAACAGTAGATTCATAAAGTGCACTTTAAATATCTAAAATAAAATACAAACCAAACAATATTCACCGTCACCTCTGACAAGACATCTTGTGAATGTGGGGAATGCCNCCAAACCCTTCCTTCACCTCTGACAAGACATCTTGTGAATGTGGGGAATGCCGGGCCTCCACCGTGGTTCGGATCCCACGTTAAACTGTAGGTCCTTCATTTCATCTCACAATCACCCTACCATTACACATTAGCATAAGTGCGTACAACCCGAACAGGTAGTAAGACGCGGTGTAATAATAATAATAATAATAATAATATTCACCGCTACCAGCTTCGGTGGCCGCACGGTCTAACGTGCTACTTTCGAGGTAGACAAGACTGCCGATGGTGGGGAGATTGAGGTTCGAATCTCGGTCGGGTGTACTGAGGGTGGTTTTTCCCAAAATGGTTTTTCAATCTCCTTTCAAGCAAATGCGGGTACAGTTCCTTTAATTATAAGCTTTCTAATCCCTAATTCATTAGCGTAATTAGTACATAAGCGCATAACCCGAACGGGTAGTAAGATGTGGTGCTAATATAATATTCGCACCGCATCTTTATATATATATATATATATATATATACACTGTTGTCACAGGTGGAGTAGCTAAACCCCATTTTGTATATCTTCTAAATTTATAAATATTCAACTGATCTAGTAGATATCAGACAGTTTCTTTCCTTCTCCCTCTAGCTTCAACCGTATTTGATCAATGTTATTTGAAGTGAATGCGACAGAAAGATGAGGTTTTGTAGCGGAATAACTTTCTGAAAGACTCCCGCTTCTTCTCGACTAGACATTTTATCGATACCACCTTCGTGTCGTGCTATCAAATAAGATATGCTCGGCTCTCGAGATATTTCAGTGTCCCACGGAGTGAATATGTCCGATGGTTGGCATTTCGCAATGACACCCGCTTTCAAAAGATCAAACATTTGTGCCAGTACACCGTCGATTTATTTAACTTGAAATTTATAAACATGCTCACCTGGTTCGGTGGCCGCATGGTCTAACGCGTTAGTCTCATGTTGGACTAGACTGCTGAAGACGAGGAGATCCGGGTTCGATACCGGCCGGGTGCATTGAGAGTGGTTTTTTCCCTATATTATCTTCCACTTTCCCTCAAACGCAAATTTGTGCGCGCCTCCTCTAGATTAATCCTTCCTAATCCTTAATGCATCAGTGTAATTAGTACATAGGCCTATAATCCGAACGGATAGTATGACGCGGGTCTAAAAATTCATAAATGTTGTTAATTTTTCATCACCCAACTTCGGGGTCGTCTATAAGCCACGTGACGCTGTTGAAAGGGAGGGGTGATTTCTAGTGTCTAAAGTAGCCCCGTGGCTTCTTTGGTGCTGACTGTCAGCTCACAGCTGACTTTTGACAGTCAACATTTAGGTATATACCTACATTTTGACCGTCAGAAGTGACAGCTGCTAAACACATGTTTTTGAAGATCATATGGTTCGACGTAGGGATACATAATTTGGTCTGGTAACTTTTTTAAAGCTGTCAGTTAGCACTAAAGAAGCCATGGGGCTACTGTACATGATGTTACATAAGGAGAAGGTGGGTACATCACTGTTACGTAGCATAGTTTGGGGGAGGGAGGGGGTGTCAGTTTAAATGTCTAGGAGAAAGGGTAGCAAAAATGTAAGAGAGAGAGATAGAGAGAGAGAATAAGCGTTACGTGGTTTATGGGTGACTCCTTACAAACCAGCTTAAGGCATCAGTCACGTCTTGTTTGGTTTGTCTGGAGATGGGTAGCTCGTGGATCAAAACTCGGCAGTGTGTATCGTGGTGAGCCCTGTTTCCCACTCTGCCCTCAATAAAATACAGCTACATTTTCTCTCAAGATCTGTCTTCCTCGTCCTTACCCCGTTAGTGTAAGTATGCGAATAGCCTGGAGGGTAAGCAAGAAGCAAAGCAGACAAACTTCACTAAGACTCAACTTTTATCAGCCAAGTTTGTACAAAATAGAAACATAGCATGCAGACTTGACGTAAGGCTCATATAGCCTGACTTGCCGGTGATGGGTAGTTCTGGGCTCAAACCACGGCCTGGTCTACTGAGGCTAGTTTCTTTTGAATGATTTCTCACTCTCTTTCTACACAAATGCTGGTACATTTCCTCTACATTCTACCGTTCTTATTTTTAATGTAATCATCACGATTACAGTTTTTACATCCCGGATGGGTAGTAAGACTCAGTAAGGGGGTGGGGGGAGGCAACACACACACATAAGAAAAAGGAAGAAAGAAAATCTAAGACTCAAATCTTATCTGTAAATCTTGGAGGCTTTTTTGTTTTTATTTTTAGAATTGGGTTTTCCACCCCTTCCCTTTTTATTTTATTACATCACGTCCGTGATTTATCCGTTAGGGGGTGTTCCCTAAGGGTTGATACACACCTGTACCCTAACGCCTCGGATGCATTCTATTGATCCGTTACTGAACCACTGGGTCTGTTCCCACATAACAAGTGACAAACCAAGGGAAATAAACAATACGGTAATGCGGATGTTTCTTCCCGCAGCTGGAGGATTTTGTTTAGTATTCACCGGTACATGACCTCTGAAAATTAACTTAAAACATAGTAAATAGTACTGAGTCAGAAACATTTCTTGTCTGTGTGTTATAACAAAGGTCCGGATTATTATGTCATTTTTTTTTAGTCACACACAATGCTAATGTACAGCACAAAAACTCTGTTCATGATCCCCTTTGTAGTAAAAATATATATTTCATAAGCCATTTTCTACCATTTTATAATGTAAGGTCATATTTTTTTGATCGCATAATTTTCTGGCATTTGTGAGCTATTTATAGACATATTTAAGTCATTTTTAAACATTTAGAGTCAATTTAAGGCATTTATTTTGAATGATTATGTAATGATAGCGCCCTGCGGCCATGTGAGGAACTACGCTCTCTATCCGGGACCAAATTGAGCGTCAGAGGTGTTACAGTAGCCCCATGACTTCTTTGGTGCTGACTGACAGCTCACAGCTGACTTCTGACAGTCAACATTTAGGTATATACCTAAATTTTTACTGTCAGAAGTGACAGCTGCTAATCACATATGTTTGCAGATCATATGGTTCGGCGTAGGGATACATAATTTGGTCTGGTAACTTTTCAAAGCTTTCGGTCAGCACCAAAGAAGTCATGGGGCTACTGTAGTTACCCTTAGGACTTGTTATCTGTGACTGATGTATTGTAATGTCTTATGTTTGCAATATGTATTAACAGAATAGACCTCTCCTTGTACTGAGTTGGACTGTTATATTATTGACAATTCTCGCTGTAATATCACATGGTGGTAGTGGTGGGATCCGAACCCACGCCCTTTGGTACTGTTGCCTCGGGCACTATTGACAATTCTCGCTGTGATATCACATGGTGTCAGCGGGGGGATCCGAACCCACGCCCTTTGGGACTGGTGCCTTAGACACCATTGGCAATTCTCACTGTAATATCACAGATTATGGTTTAAAATACTATCTATTGCTTATAAATGCTCAAACAAACAATTTTTTTAACACGCAGTTGTTAGAATAAGAAGATAGTATAGGCAATGAACTTTGTATTCTCTTTGCTTGTTTGGTTGTAAAATACACATCACTCTAACTAGGGAAACTAGGTTGAAGATGGTTACGTTAGGAGGGAGTAGCTTCTGAAGCACAAATTTGTGAATAAATGTTAAGGTTAGCAGAATGCAAGAATTTAATTGTTTTAGATTTTTCACTACATACATATATTTTGTGAAATGCGTGTTTGATTGTCATTGTGCATTTATTACGCGTTTTTGTTAGTATTTTTAGATATACTTTTTTAAAATTCAAAGTAATGTTTTAGAATTTTTAGGTCATACAACTCTGGGCTCTGGTTATGTATGACTTATGAATTTGCTCAAAAAATACTTGACCGGTATTACACAGTCACATTTCTTTTATAAAATATCTTTGTTAAAAGAAATGTGATGTATCTTTGCCAATTAATCAAAGATATTTTATAAAATCATATATTTCACAAGTCTTTTTATATAAAAGATTTACGATTTACTTTATAGAACATGGTCTAAGTTATTATCAAAGGAAATGGCCAACTCTGAAGGTTGGGGGGGGAGGGGCAACCTTGTTGCCAATCGCCACATATGGCAAATTTGAGTTAACCAGCATTCACAGTAAAGTTAACTTTTTCATGGCGGCGTGTGTTGGTGGTGTCTTGATATTTACTGCATATCATTGGAAGAATTCCGCTTTTTGAATGAGTCATAGGTGCAACACTGCTATATAATACTCCACCCCGCCCCACCACCTTTATCAACAATTAGTTGGTGGCCTGGCGGTCTAAGGGTAAGGTGTCAGACTTCTATGCTGGCGGCCAGGGTTCAATCCTCGGTCCCGGCATAGATTTAGCTGATTACCAAACCCTTCCTTCACCTCTGACAAGACATATTGTGAATGTGGGGAATGCCAGGCCTCCACCATGGTTCGGATTTCTCACAATCATCCTACCATTACACATTAGCGTAAGTGCGTATAACCCGAACGGGTAGTAAGACGCGGTGCTAATAATAAAAACAATTAGTTTCATCTTTGCATTCATACAAAAAAAATTGTCAAATTTTCTTTAATTTTCAATACAAACAATTTTTCATAATTAGCGTCTTAGGCGGTTGTAACTGAGTAGTCAACGTGCGCATGTCTTGAATAAACGTCTTTTAACAGTGTGTGTGCTATTTCAAATGTTTGTCCGAGCATTACATTTTCTCAATTTTTAAATTGTGTGGCGAATTTGGCTTCTCATTCGCCACACCTGTGGCTAAATCGAAAAATATATTGCCCAACTTTGGTCTAACCTGTACAGCAAAAATGGAACTATCCAATATGAAGAGACAAACTCCACCTCTAGCCTAGACTAGAGAATAGGTGGGGTTTTCTTTGAATTAATTGAGCAGCTTTGGTGAACACAATTTTATAAGTTTTATGGTATATTTGTAAATATTTTTGACATGGTTGGCGTCCATTTTTTATAATTACATATATTATATGAAATTTGAAGAGATTGAAATTTATGAACTTTCACTTAACCGCCAATGGTGTCAACTTTGTTTTAATCAAATATTTTGTAAAATAAATATTTGTATTTTATAAATAAAATATATAACAGTGTAAAATAACTTTTATACATTGAAATTCAAATGGGTTTGGTTACAAGAATGGCCTCTTGATTTGGTGCTCAAAGCTCCTGGATTATAATCTAGAAGTATCGGGGTTGTTTCCCGGCGGTACCACAGGTATTTTTCTCTAAGTCGTCTGATTAATTAGGCTTAAGAAAGGTTTAATACTTTTACCGGCACCACCGTCATAATCATTATCATCACATCATCTCACCGGGGCGAAATAACCACACCTACATGTACAAGGTTCCACAACCTCAGAAGTCACCTACACTAAACATCAGTTTTGAGCGAACTGAAGGTCTAATGGAGACAAGCTTTATCTTCTCTTTTTCTCTCTGTTAACTGTTGCCAAATCTTCTCGCTTTCAGTTATGTTGGAAGGTGGTGTGCTGGGTTAAGAAGGAGATACTGGCAACCTCGACTAACCAGCGTTGCAAAGTTTGTCTTATATTTAAGGGGTGATTGACCACACACAAACGAGATAATGACAACACTGTTTCCCAATAGTAACCATGCAGTTCCCTCAGAGATGATATCCAATGTACATATCCAGCATATAGTATAAGACCAGGAATATCTAACCGACAAACCCGAGTGGCACACAATAAAACGTTAAAATCAACTTTCTTTTTTTCCTGCGTCGCGTTTTACTGTCCGTCCTGTCTATACACATCTTAATTACGCTTGTGAGTTATGGATTAGGAAAGGAGTTAGAAATAATTATTCATATTAAATTATTTAGATATATCTTTGTTTGTTAAATTTGAAGATTAAAGAACGTTTAAATAAAACCGTGTTCTATTTTTTTTTAATATTGCTTGTTCCACGTCATACCACCCGTCCGGCTACTTTAGTTGCGCTGAGGTCGGTAGGTTATTAGAGGGAATGTAGTCTCATTTAAGTTAAGTAAGAGTTTAAACAAATTAAAGGGTACAAGAAAAGAGTGTAAAAATCCAATTTAAATTAAATTGAGTTTGTGCTGCCATCTGTTAGACAATCATGAGACCTTTCTAATGTACTTTAGAAGTTATTTATTAATTTATTTATTTATTTAAAAAAATTGCTGATATTGTTATGGGATTTGAGATCTAAAAGTTATTGTTCTGGAAATATGTGTGTGTAGTGTGATTTTAACCCCTTTGACCTGTATCTTCTAATTTAGAAAGAACTACTTAAGGTGGGATGGAAGGGGTGAGGGGGGTAGAAAAGGCCAGTGTGTTTTCAGTTCTTACGACAATACATTTTTAACCAAATTAAATTAAATATTGCTCCAGTAAAAACATACGAGTCTAATTTTTTTAACATGGGTTTGTTGAATATATTATGTCATGAGTATAGCGGCATTAGATGAAAAGATTTTTAAATGAAGAGAAAAAGTTATTATTATTATTATTAGCACCGCGTCTTACTACCCGTTCGGGTTATACGCACTTACGCTAATGTGTATGGTGATTGTGAGATGAAATGGAGGACCTACAGTTTAACTGTGGAATCCGAACCACGGTGGAGGCCTGGCATTCCACACATTCACAAGATGTCTTGTCAGAGGTGGAGGAAGGGTTTGGTAAACAGAAAAATCTATGTCGGGAAAAAAGTTATTAAATTCTACGACACATTTGACAGATATTCAAGAAATGTTGAGGCCACCATGTGAATAAAGTTAAACTCTGTTTCTACTGGAGCAATATTTGATTTGTTTTGTAAAAAAAAAAGGTTTCCATAAAAACTACAAAAACACGGGTCTTTTCTCCTCTCATCCTCTTCCATCCTACCTTAAATACATCTGGCCGGAATTGGAACCAGACCTCCCCCAGATAAGATGAGAATGACGCCTTGGTCGGCATTGCCCACCTGTTCTCGTTCCTGGGAGATGAAGGCTGGATGAACTCTAACACTTTAAAAGTATGTTTATAAAAAAAAGTTTGAAAGAGTAAAATAATAATCGAATGACCGGTAAAAAAAACCTTCAAATTTAAGCTTTATTTTAGAATATATTACCCGCACCAGTGGTCACATGATATTAGGCGTTATTCATGGTTAAGAAGAGTGGGTTTTCAGTGGTGGGGGAGTTTGAGGTTCTAATCTCGTCTGTTCGCGATGGGAGAGTGGTAATAGGGGGGGGGGGGCCTTACACACATTATCTTTAATGTTGTGTGGATGTGTTTATCACCGCTCCTTACTAATGTTGTTTAATAACTTTAAATTATCTTCCTCGTCCTTACTCTTTAGATTTATTTATCAAACATGCACTTTCTGAACTGACTCATATCAGCACACGATAATTTCTCTGAGATAGAACAAAAGGGCCTTCCAATTTTGACGGGAAAGGTATTTTCCCAGACCTTCCTGGGACCGACCGCTCTACCTCACCTTCCTAACGAACTTGGGATACGGGGTTTTTATCGCTCAAGAAAATAATCCGTCGCCCCCCCGGTTAGGGTTGAACCCACTAACATCGGGTCTTGAGGCGCGCAATTTACCCCAAGACCATCGAGGTCGACTCTACCCCCTGATATGAAGCCGTTAATAACTCTTGTTGTTGTCTGAGGTGTCACTCTCGCAATAGACTGGACTGCTTGATGACGTGGAGTTCGTGGTTCGATTACTGATTGGGTGTACTGAAGATGGCTATATTTTCTAGATGGGTTTTTCACTCTCCCTTCATGCAAATATGGTTACACTTTCTTTAAATTCAAACCTTACTCATCCATAACACATCAGCTCAATTAGTAACTATGCGTATTACCCGAACGGGAATTAAGATGCGTTATTTTTTTTTAACTTATGGCTTAGGGCCTACTAGTAAAATAAGGACAGATATAACTTTGAAGGTTGATTTTGGTCGGCACTTTATTCACAACCTACGTAAATTCGTAAATATTTCCTATAAACTCTACTTTCTTAACTCCGTCAGTTGAAACAAGGACAAAGGCATCAGTATGATCTTGTCTGGTTTGACGTTGACGTGTAGGTATACACAAATGTGGTTCACATATATTAAAATTCCATATTTTTTCGGTCCCAAATCTACAGTGGTTCGGATTCCACGTTAAGCTGTAGGTCCTTCATTTCATCTCACAATCACCCTACCATTACACATTAGCGTAAGTGCGTGTAACCCGAACGGGTAGTAAGACGCGGTGGTAATAATAATAATAATAATATTACTGTACATATGCGGATAACCCAAACGAATAGTAGAACGGAAAAAAAAGTTACAATATTTGAGAGATAAATAATTGCTTCCTTTTTTTTTTTAATCTATCAAAAACATATTTTATCACATATATTCAACATAAATTTCCATCTATTATATCTATAAAGCGGACAAAAGGTTTATGATAACGTCAGTTGTTTTAGAACAATACGGTCGCTAAAACATTGTTTGGTTAAATGTTTGTTCCGTATTGAATTCATCGCAGCTCTTGTTTAAATTCGCATTAAAATACTAGTACACCCCCTCCCCCGCCAGTAGAAAACCGTGCGCCACTATATAAAAGCGCCCTTCTTAATTGTTTTGGATAATTGGTTATTAATTCACTGTTTAATTTTTAAACCGACGCATAAAGCCATTATATCGAAGCTAGATAAATTTTATTGGCGTTGCACGTTGTGTTGCTTTTTATTGTTCCTCCCCAACCCCCTCCCCCCACTTGCAATTATTACACCCATGACGGAAATATGTTAATAGGTCATAAAATTGGTTGTTCGGTATTATCCGTGGAATCGCTAAGCTTAGCAAATCGTCGGTGGCTTTAAAAAAAACTAATCAGCAAGTTCATTAGAATAAAGCATGTGATATAAAATATATTAACATGCTTCGCTTTTACGACCATTTCAGTTCTTTTTAAACATACTCGTTTTTTCCAATGTTAAACTCGCTTAAATGATTAATTCTGAAATCTGGATTACGTATTTAATAGCAGATTATACAAATATACTAATGGAAGTATATTACATCTCATAATGGTCTGTGTAAATGGTAACTAACATTTCTATCCTTTAATTGCAATGTTCTATTCAAAATATCCGAGTCTAATTTCAATACCTCTTAGTTTAAAGTATTAATGCTATATAAATGAAAAGCCCTCTAAACGTAAATCTCATTAAAAAAAAATTGGTAGTGCTTTTTGACAAATACTGTTGAATACTGTTATAAAAACTAATGTTTTGTCATACTTTGATAATGAAAGGATCCGCCTCGGTGGCGTAGTTGGCTAACGCGCTTGTCGTGTTGAAGTCGACTGCTGAGGACGGGGAGATCGAGGTTAGACTCTCGGTCGGATGAACTGGGGGTGGTTTTCCTAAATGGTTTTTTACTCTCCTTCCACGAAAATGCGGGTTCACTTCCTCTAATTCAACCTCCTTAATTCCTAATTCATTAGCGTAATTAGTACTTAAAGCGTATAACCCGAACGAGTATTAAGACAAGGTGCTAAATAATAATAATAATAATAATAATAATAATAGCTACATGGATTTTGGGATGCAATATATAGCTTTTTTAATTTTTTAAGAGAACAAATTAATTTATTTTTTGAAGTTGTTTGCAAATAGTAGATCTGAACATTCCTAATGTTTCGAGATCCAGCTATATTAATCTTATACTTATTTAAATTTAGGAAACCTGCCACGGGGTCTAACGCGCTACTCACGCAGTAGACTAGACGGCCGATGACGGGAGATCGAAGTTCGAAAACGGTTGGGTGTACTGAGAGTGATTATTCCAAAATAGTTTCCCACACGCAAATGTAGGAACATTTCCTATAAATATGACTTCCCTAATACTTAAAACCATTAGTGTAATTAGTGTATAAACCGAACGGGTAGTAAGACTTGGTGATAAGAAAATGTAGAAAATAACTAGTTGCTTAATCTTTAATTTTGGGATGAGAAGAGTAGTTGTAGTAAATGCACTCACATTAGAATAGAGAAGGGATTGGGAGACCAGTGATACATTTTACGTGAAAAACCGCCCGCATAGGTGGACACGTGGGATTAATGTCAGGCTCATCTAGTTTGGTTCATCTGAGATGGGGAGATCAGAATTAGAATTCCAGAAGGATGTTGAGTACTATGAAGGTGGGTTTCCCTCTATAAATTCCTACTCTTCCTCCAATAAAGGCGTTTACATTTCCTCCATATTATATCTTCCTCATGACTACGTCATTAGCGATTAAAATATCCATAGCTTTGGTGAGTAATGAGGCAAGATAAGGAAACTCGAGAAAAACCCTGAGTCATTCTGTCGAGATCCGTTATTATTATTCGCCTGGAAAGAGGAAGTATAACCTAAAACATTAATAAAAAACGCAAGTTCATCCCTTTCAAACTTTAATATCAGCCCCCTGGTTCAAGTTAGGTATGAATCATATAGCTTAGAAAACTATGTATACTATTTTCAGAGTCTTTTTGTGAATATAATAATGAAACACATATCGCATTAATTTTAAAACAAAGTTGTTTTTTATGATAGCTGGAAACTTGTATGCTTTTTATATCTCGACTTTATTCCGTGTAATAATAGCTACAAGTGTTTTTACATTCAATAAAATGAATTCCAAAGCTATTTTATCATTTATTTTGAGAACATTATTAATTTCAAAAAATTCTCTACTAGTACAATATTTCAAAGTTTACAGGTAATTTAATTGAATCTTATATTATATACTAATATTATCAATGCGAAAGTTTGGATGTTTGTTACTCAATCACGCCAAACTGCTTAACGGATTCGAATGAAACTTTGTACGTTGGTAGAGTATGTACTGGAATAACATATATGACTATTCCCAACCTTTGTACGTTGATAGAGTATGTCCTGGAATAACATATATGACTATTCCCAAACTTTGTACGTTGATAGAGTATGTACTGGAATAACATATATGACTATTCCCAAACTTTGTACGTTGATAGAGTATGTACTTGGAATAACATATAGGACTATTCCCAAACTTTGTACGTTGGTAGAGTATGTCCTGGAATAACATATATGACTATTCCCAAACTTTGTACGTTGATAGAGTATGTCCTGGAATAACATATAGGGCTATTTCCAAACTTTGTACGTTGGTAGAGTATGTCCTGGAATAACATATAGGGCTATTCCCGACCTTTGATTTTAGATAATAATAAATATATGATTATAATGTGATTGAAATTATGTTATTTAAAAATGTGTGATATAATATTTTGTAATTAAAGTAAATAGTAATTAGTATGACGTAGTTTCATACCAATAAATAACAAATATGACGTGATTTTAGCTATGTAGTTCGAAAAAATTATTATTTAATTTATTTATTTTTCTTACTAATTATGAAGGTAAATTTTTAAAAAAATTGATAACTTAAATAATGTGTATTTCTTTTACTACGAAATATTTAAAAGTGAAAATTAAAATGTTTAAATATTTAAAGATAAAATAATACGTCAAAATTATTTACAGCTATAACTGAGAAAAACGCATAGATATTTGGAAAAAATAAAGTTTGATTTATGACCATAACAGTTTAGTTAAAAATTAAAAGATTTCATCAATTATTGCAGGCGAAATCGTGACGGGTAAAAGCTAGTATCAACCGCATAAATGGGCGTGTCGTTTAAAGCGTCTGTATCATCTGGTCTGGTTTACCGGTGATGTAGAACTTGGGGCTAGAATCTCAGCCCAGTAAAGTTAGTGTTTTTTCTACCTAAATTGTTTCCCACTTTCTCTTCGCGCGATAGCTTGAATGGTTTAAAAACAAGCCCACTCATCCATACTCGTTAAATTAAACCGTCAAATATGATGGCACTGTCTTAGGTGGTCAAGTGGTTTTGGAAGCAACTCTTTTTTGCGACGAACTAGACTGCTGATGACGGGGAGGGTGGGTTGTTTTGTTTCTAAAAAAAGTAAAATCCAATTTTAGCTCAACTTGAGTTATTCCTTCCAGCTGTTGGAGAATCATGGTACCTTTACTTAATATTATTCTTAAATGAGGTGTCTCTTTTATTTAAATAAAATAAAAAGTATTTGCTGGGCTCATTATTGGATTTAAGATGTAAAAGTTAATGTCCTTGAAAAAGTTTTTAATGTGATATCCCCCTGTATCCTTAAATTCTTTTGCGCACTCCATTCATGTAAATGACGTTACAGTTCCGAATCCCTAACACATTAAGAATCAAATAGCCGAAACTATTATTTATGCTTTTTATTGAGAAATTCTCCGTCAGGATATCATATTCTGAAAATTGAAAAATGATACCGGGACACGGGAATCGAACCTGGGACCTTTAACTTAGTACCAAACCTAGCTCTAACCACCGAACTATCCAGCAATTGTACAAGTGGCAGCATGAAGCCAACTGATAGCTCCTGATCTTAATAAAATAAATCACACATTAGTAGCCGATGATTTCCGCACGTCCATCACAGACTCTGCCTTAAAATATGAGTGAAGAATGACCCTGGGTATGAGACAATTCCTGGATAGCTAAGTGGGTAGAGTATTTTGTACTAAGCCAAAGGTCCCGGGTTCGATTCCCGTGTCCATGTGTCATTTTTCAATTTTTCAGAGTATGAAACCTATTAGCACTTAATTAGTACACATGTGTGTAACCAGAACTGGCAAAATGAGGCAGTGACAGAAAATAAATGTGTTAAACGTAATAATAAAACAAAATTAATGACCTTTTACTATCGAGTCCAATTTGACTGTAATGACAAGAGTAATCTAACCGTTTAGTTCTTATACCAATGGTTGCGTACACAAGAACATGTGTACAACTGGCCATTGTTCGGCTTATACTGGCCAATTGTGGGTTTTTGGCAGTCCCCACGGGGCCATGTCACTACCGGGCAGTGGAGACATCATGTTTAGGTTGAATCCACAACATCGTCTACAGGACGTCTAACAATCGAGGAGATTTTGCTCGTACAATAATTATTGAGAAAGTCATTATTATTATTATTATTATTATTATTATTATTGTTATTAATACTACTACTACTATTAACACCGTGTCTTACTACCCGTTGAGGTTGTACGCACTTACGCTAATGGGTAATGAAAGGGTGATTGTGAGATGAAATGGAGCACCTACAGTTTAACGTGGGATCCGAACCACGGTGGAGGCCTGGCATTCTACACATTCACAAGCTGTGATTAATACACGTCTTGTCAGAGGTGAAGGAAGGGTTTGGCTATCGGATAAATTTATGCCGGGACCGAGGATTGAACCCTGGTCAGATCAGAAATCCAACACCTTACCCCTAGATCACCAGGTCACCTGAAAAGTCGTATAATTTTCTAAAAAAAAAAAGCTTAAATTTAGAACTAATTTCCAGTCGGCATTCAGAATTTATTAAATTTCGAATGAAGGTTTCAGTGTTAGGATGTAGGTTATAACTTTTTATTTAACCTTTTAGCTATGAATATATTTATGTTTACTGTAGTTAATGAAAAACCATTATATAAGCTGTACCTAATTTGGTAGACACCCTGGTCTAAAACATCCTGACCCGCATCGGTGGACACATAGACTATATTGCCAGGCTCATATAGTTTGGTTTGACGGTGACATGGAGGTTGGGGATCGAATTCTAGCTGGGTGTACCAAGGGTAATTTATACTCAAACCCCGCGCAAATTTCAGTACATTTGCTCCTTTTTTTAACGCCACGTTTTTGTACTAAACATTCGAGTTACACGCCTATGAACTAATTACACGAATGGGTTAGGGATTAGGAAGACTTAATTTAAAGGAAATTCACTCGCATTTGCGTGGAGGGAAAGTGGAAAACCATTTAGGAAAAAAACATCCTTAGTGCACCTGACTGGGATAGACCCCTAATATCCCTGTACTCCATTAGCGTAATTTCATTTTATTAATGTATCACCACCTATCTTGTCTATACTAATATAATTACATTAATGATAACGCTAATACAATTTGAAGGGAAAAAAAGACCAAATATATCTATAATTGCATAGATGGAAAGGGGGTAACAATTTAAGTGAAAAATACATAAGGTTGGGATTTGAACCAAAACCTCCCCGATAGATCATCACTCTAATCTATTTCAAGGGTGACGCCTTAAACAATTTGGTATAGGTTTCCGTTTGGTTACCTTTGTCCCTTGCGATAAAACGTGACTCGGTGGTCGAATAGTCTAACGCGTCACTCTTGCGATATACTGTACTGTCGAATGATAGGGAGATCGGGGTCCAAAAATTGGTTGAGTGTGTTGAGGGTGATTTTAATATCTGTTTTCCCCACTCTTACCCCAAACAAATGCGGGAACATTTACTCTAGAATATACCTTGTCACCCACACTTCATAGCGTAACTATCATATAAACGTATAGCCCGAACGGATAATGACGCGCGGGGAAAAACAATATAGCGTGCGAAGAGCAGTTCAACAATAATTAGTGGCCGTGTGACGTGACGTGACTTGTGACAAACGCGATGTGGTCTGGCGCCGTGAGTCGGTCGAGGACCGGCGCGGCGTCTCGACCACGGGGCCTACAACCGACGCTGCGTTACCGTTATTGACAGGTCGGCCAATTACCGGGGACATGACCTCCTTCCCTGTTTGCTGTAAACAATACGTCTTGCGTTGTAATAGAACCAATCTCTCCGCCTATTTACCAATTTCTGACACACCTATCGCCCCATACTTACGGCCATTGTTTTAATACCTGATTCATCAAGGGATTTTGTAACGAAATAACTAGTAGTTCTGTGAAGAGTAGACTTCCCTCCATATTATTATCGTTACTACAGTATTACTAGTAGTTCTGTGAACAATAGACCTCTCTCCATGTTATTATCGTTACTACAATCTTACTAGTAGTTCTGTGGACAGCTGACCTCTCTCCATGTTATTATCGTTACTACAGTCTTACTAGTAGTTCTGTGAACAATAGACCTCTCTCCATGTTATTATTGTTACTACAGTCTTACTAGTAGTTCTGTGGACAGTAGACCTCTCCCTCCATGTTATTATCGTTACTACAGTCTTACTAGTAGTTCTGTGAACAGTATACCTCCCTCCATGTTATTATCGTTACTACAATCTCACTAGTAGTTCTGTGGACAGTAGACCTCTCTACCTTCATGTTATTATCGAAAAGGTAGTGAGACGCAGTGAAAGAATAATAAATATAGATCTAGCAGCGTCTATGTTACGCACACATGCAGATACGTTTACTCTAGAATTCACCTCTCTTTCCCCTATTCTAACCTAATTAGTGTAAATATGTGGATATCCTCGACTGGTAGTAAAACCCGGTGCATGAAACAAGTATTTCCAATGCTAAAGCTATCACGTGACATCAACCATTCTTCTACCACTTAGGGCCGGTCTTATGATTCCTGGAGAAATATTAATCTGGTAGATAAATATTTATATCTGGTGGATAAGTTAAAAGTGCGTCTTATGACTACCAGATAGCATTTATATGCAAGATAAAATATATTTAACCATCACATTTTTATCGGGATGTTTAAGTACCTGATAACTTTTATATGGAAGTTAAAATGGTTGTTGCCATAGTGACGCGTTGTTTTTAATGAGGTTTCGCCTATTAGAATCTGTTTTTAGGTTAAAATCTTGGTTCACGTGTTTAGTAAACACAGGCCCGGGCTCTAACTATATACAGTTACAACATTTAATTCACACTTTTATATAACATGACAAGCTATTTGTAGAGTTATATTTATATAAGAACAAATTATCAAAACGTGAGTACGATAGATTAAATTTTGTAAACGTTGTACACAACTATTGCCAACATTTTGGCAGACACCGAAATTAGTACTTGAAAGACATCTTATCTTCTGCGACCATGTCATGATATCTGTTTCCTCGCACTCGTTTAGCCGCCATTATCTAACAAATGTTGAGCGTTCTCGCCACTCGCTAGGCTGTAGCGGTAGCAGCAGGGTTTATACGCATGCGCACATCAGTAAAAACTGTACCAATCTTGCGTGTTCTGAATAAAATATATATTTATCCTATAGATAACTATCAGGCAGATAAATTCAGTTCATAAGACGCGTAAAACTTTGAAGTGGATGTGAACTTTTATCTGGCAGACAACTGTAACCTCCCGATAGCAATATTTATCCGGTAGTCATAAGACCGGCCCTTAGTAAAATAAAGCTAAGTCAGTAGATATCCGATTTAACGACGGAGCTAAGGTATATTATTAGTGCAGTCATAACTAGTTGAGTTTTCTGCGACACCTCTTACTATTATTCGAGTAATACGCATATAAACCAATTACACAAGGGTATTATGAAATAGTAAGGCCGAATTGAGCGGGAGTATACACGATTTGGGTGGAGGAAGAGTGGAAAATTCCCCCTCAATAATACCCTACCGGGATTCGAATCCTGATCTCTCAGTCCACGGCAAGTTCCAGTATATTTTTAGAGAGACTCCCTTACAGCATTCGACCATCAAAACTAGTAATATAACAGTTGTTTCAAAGCAAACGTAATCGTATCGGTTAGAACGTGGACTAAACGTTAAACTCTTCTAGCCTGGTTTTTCTGTAAAGTTGAGGCTGGGGTTCATTTCCCGACCGGATACATGGAAGGTGTTTTTTCCCCTCTAAACTGTCTCTCACTCTAACTCCACGAAAATGAGGGCGCAGTTACCATCAATACTACCTTCCCCTACTTGACTTAATTATTGTAAATACGCGGATAGACCGGGTGGATTGTTAAACGTGGAGCTCGGAATACATTTTTTTTAAAACTTGGACACGATGGCCACCATAGGTAGTTAAGATCATCTGGTTATCAAAATTTTACTTCACAATTTTAACAAGTGTGTAACTATAAACTATAAATAGTGATTTAATGATTTCCAATCATTACAGTTCGCGAGATATAAGGTGTAAAACTTGATATTTTATGTTTTTTGCGTACTATTGTTAAGGTGAAGTAGGCGTAATTAATGTATGGAGCTACAGTAGCCCCACGGCATCTTTGAAGCTGACTGACAGCTTACAACTGACTTCTGACAGTCAATATTTAGGTATATACATAAATTTTGACCGTCAGAAGTGACAACTGTTAAACACATGTTTTTGCAGATCACATGGTTTGGCGTAGGGATACGTAATTTGGTCTGATAACTTTTTAAAGCTGTCAGTCAGCACCAAAGAAGCCATGGGGCTACTGTAGCATTTATTATAACTAGATATTCATATGAGGTATACAGATTTAATTTTTATAATATTAATTCTTTACTTCCATCACTGTTTCCAGTCTTGTAGCCTAGGTCAGTTTTTTTTATTCAAGCCATATATTTTCCACTGCCGGCTGGCTAGGCCTTTCGTAGCTTCATTTCCCTTATCAACTAACTTAAGACTAGGACAAACATAAAATCCAGTCCCCTGCCGTTAATTTACCAATGCGAAGAGGTAAACCCATATTTCATAATTAATACATTTTTCCGCCAAGCCGGAAATCAAACCCGGGACCCTTAACTCAGTGGGTAGACACTCTACCCACTGAGCTAAGGTTTCGGATTCATTTATAATACTAATAATAGTATTGTAAATATTTCATTTTGTCGGCCTACACCTCATATGATTGTCTATTTATACTCAATTTCAGCCCAATACTTTAGTTACTTTACCTTAACAATGACACGTAAAAAAGCACAAAATAGCAAGTTAAAATCTTTATAACCCATAACTTAAAACAAAAAGTATACACTTGTTGAAAGTGTGCAATAAAATGTGATGGTCTGACCTTAATGTGCCCGTTATCAACCAACCTATTATATCAACACTTAAGAACATACACAATATCCAGTCCTCTGGACAATAAACCATCAATGTTAAAAATGTTTTGTCGTATCGAAAACTTTATTTGGAACAGAATTGAAAACGGGATTTTTTTTTACTTTATCTTCTTTAAATACTAACTAATAAATAAACGTTGAAATTCTTTTCACTAAGCTATTGTATTCATGAAAACGACAGTAATGATATTTATATCCGCCGGTCAAGTAACGCTTCATCTTTTTAACGACTCGTTTCCCGGATATTGGTCTTTCTATAAACCAATCATGGTGACTTGGCTCCTTTCTGTATGGTGTGAAAGCGACATAAGAGACAACCTATTATTATTATTATTATTATTATTATTATTATTATTATTAGCACCGCGTCTTACTACCCGTTCAGTTTATACGCATTTACGCTAATGTGAAATGGTACGGTGATTGTGAGATGAAATGAAGGACCTACAGTTTAACGTGGAATCCGAACCACGGTGGAGGCCTGGCATTCCTCACATTCACAAGATGTTTTGTCAGAGGTGAAGGAAGGGTTTGGTAATCAGATAAATCTTTTCTGGGACCGAGGATTGAACCCCGGCCGCCAGCATAGAAGTCTCACACCTTACCCCTAGACCGCCAGGTCACCTAAGAGACAACCTATTAAGGTGCGGCAGAAGAGAGCGCGAATAATTTTACAGTTTTTATAGCATTACATTTTGTTGGCCTAAATCAATCAAATATTTATCCATTAGAAACATAAGAGTTTAGTTTTCTGCACATGCTGATATCAACAGATCTTGAATATCTGTCAAGAGTGTCCTGGAATTTTGTCAAAACTTTTCTCTTTATTTAAAAAGTTCTGACAAAATTCCAGGACACCCCTTGACAGATATTCAAGATCTGTTGTTATCAGCATGTGCAGAAAACTAAACTCTTATGTTTCTAATGGATAAATGTTTGGTTTATTTTGACCAAAACATTTCAACTCTGTAAAAACTGTAAAAATACTCGCGTTCCCTTCAACCGCAGATAGTACATTTTAAATTATAGAATATTTGCTTATCAATTTTGTTGTGCCCAGTTTTGGTGGTAGCATGGTCTAACGCGCTACTCTCGCAGCAGACTAGATTTCCGATGATAAGGAGATTGAGGTTCGAATCTCGGTCGGGTGTACTGTGGGTGGATTATCTAAAATGGTTTTCTATGCATATGCGGATATACTATATCTAAATATAACCTTACTAATCCCTGAAACCATTAGCGTATAAACTGAACGCGTAGTAAGACGCGTTGATAAAAAAGAATGGTTGCTTACCCGGCTTAGTGGCCAAACACTTTTTTCGGGTTCAAGGGCTCATGAAACGCTGACATAGGTCACATAAAAATCTCTAGTTTGACGATCACAATAATGTATATACCAAAAGGGTACAATAAAGTAAAAATCTGATTAGACAGTTTGACATATATCGACGTTTTATGACTCCTTGAACCCAAAGATTTTTTTTTCCCCCAATGAAGTTTTTCTGTTATAGGAACTAAGGATACATAGCCTAAAAACTTGTATCTAGGGTTTTCATAAGTTTTCCCAGCTTTTTTTTTTAATCCATCCAACTTTAAATTTAAGTGCGATTTCCTCATAAGCGAAAAGAGAAATGTTTTTGCTCAAAATTGGTTCTAACAATTTTGATTAAAAGTGACAACTGAAGATCACACATGCCTTGACGTATAAATAATAATAATATTTAGCACCGCGTCTTACTACCCGTTCGGGTTATACGCTTTAAGTACTAATTACTCTATTAAATTAGGAATCAGGAAGGTTGAATTAGAGGAAGTGAACCCGCATTTGCGTGGAGGGAGAGTGTAAAACCATTTAGGAAAATCCACCCGACCGAGATTCGAACCTCGATCTCTCCGTCCTCAGCAGTCGAGCTCAACACGACAAGCGCGTTAGCCAACTACGCTACCGAGGCGGGTTTAACGTATAAAACGTGAAAGTAGATCTAGTAGGTTTTATAGCTGTCAAATATGTCCATTCGTATAAAAGTTAAGGTACATGTTTCTGACTTAACATCTTCAACAGTTTCTATTCTGTGGCCGGGTCAGTTTGGTAAAATGTCTTCATCTTCCCCTATCCTTCCACCACTCTTCCTCCTTTAATTTCTTCCATTCTTCTCCACTCACTTTCACACTTTATATTATATGCTCCTCCCCTTTCTTTCTTTGGCTCCTTTGCGGTCTTTTTCCTAGATACTCATTCATTCCCATCACTTTCTTTGGAATCCTATTGTTCTGGTTCTTACTATTTTCCTTAAACTCAGAATGAGGACTTTTTGAGTTAAACGTCGTTAAAAGTTAGTTAGTTAGACTTTTTCATACATGTTTGTATGTCTATACATTTTAAAATGATCAATTTCTATTCATATGTTCACACTATCTATACTCTGCAAGACAGGATGGAGTGATGGAGTACACTAAAGTGAAGCTTAGCATAAGATAGGACGATAGTGTAATTCGTCAAGGTAAGACGGCTATTTTTCAGGGTAGACGAGGAGTACACCTTTATCCTCACTCTTTGTTAATATTGCATTAATTCAAATAATAAATAATAATTAAATAATGCAGGATTTAGAAACATCTGCAAATAATATATCTTGCTGATTCGTTACCAGCGTTTTTCAAACTGTGATCCACCATGATTAGCTCAGTCTACATAAGACAATTTTATCATATTTAAAACTATAAAATGGCATTTGGTTCAAGATCTCCTTTGGTCTATAAAGATTGGGAATACTTGTGTTAGACAGACTCCTTTAAAACAATTATGTATCCATTTGCCTCGTTAGTTATTTTAGGTGCTCTGCCAAAGGAACACAAATGTTTCCGCGAGGCAAAAGAATTTGAAATTGTTCTATTTGCAGTGGTGGCTCGTGTATAGAAACTGTGGAACTGCAGCACCCCTTATTTCCACTTGATATTATCGATAACATTTAATATAGTGAGTAATTTTTTATTTAATTCTTTATTTATTTTTGTAGTACAATATATATTCCTTAAGTTTAATGTCAATACTACAGTAGCCATCCCCCAGTTTATGAAAAAGATACCAAAATATTTGTGTGGAACTGTGCGCTTCACAGTGCCAGCGACGTGGTGTTTGATTGTTGTGCGCATGAGCACATAGGAGGGGGTGGGGAAGAAGGTGGAACTCTCAGGTATAGAGAACACTGTTGCTTTCGCAGTGCCGACTCTGACGTGTTGGTGGAAGGAAGTTTTTCTTTTTTACTCAGCGTGTGTTGTGCTTAAAAACCGTGTGCCATATTCTTGAATGAGATAAAGTATAGAAAAGTGTAGAATTAGATTATTATTCTGTTTCCAGCTATTCTATTTGAGTCTTTTTTTTCCGGTTCTTTTATTTAACAGAAAACTTTAACCATGGCCTTGCATCCCCAAGAAATAAGTTCTGTGACTGTAAGTGAACTTCAAAAGCTTGATTTTTCACAGAAAGTTACAGTTAAGAAAAGAGGTCGTTCAACACCTGTCTAATATCTCAGCCAGGCAAAAAGCAACATTAAGATATATATTCGTAGCTTTAATTCTGAATGTTACCAACGGAAAAGTTGACTTTGCGGTTATGAAGTAAAAAAATGAACTGTTTTGCTTCCCGTGTTAGCAGCACCCCTACTAATTTTAGCTACTAGCCGCCACTGTCTAATTGGTAACGTTTTAAAATGTCAGGAATGTCGCAAGTTACCGTGACACGGCTGTATTTACGAAGTTCCTGATAAAAATACACAATGATACGAAACACACGAGCCAACAAGCAGGTTTTATGCGAAAAGGTGTAAGAGAAGTACTTTTACATCACATAAAAGGTTTAGTACAATTAGTAATAAGAGTATTTTTATACAGTTATTATTCTATGAATAAGTAATCCAACCTCTCGCTAAAGGACATGAAAAGAAACACCTTCTCAACAGATTAACACGTTATAAATATACATTATAATATAATTTTGTTCCAACTCGACATTTTGGCAAATGGCTCCTTTTGAAAGTATATTTAATGGTTTGTAGACATGAGAGTGAATTTGTCTATTTGTTTCCTCCTTGTAAACGTCCTGTTGTGCGAATTAAAAGTGACTGCGAGGGAAGGTAATGTGAATCTCTTTGATAATATTATTTATCTATTATCTAGTCAGTTTTATCATTATTATAAAAGAAGAAAATATTTATTTTAGGGTCGACTTTTTTATAAATAAAAAATAACGCCTGCTTTTAGATGTACTCTCCGTCTACCCTGAGAGGTACTGTAGCCCCGTGGCTTCTTTGGTGCTGACTGACAGCTCACAGCTGACTTCTGACAGTCAACATTTAGGTATATATTTTTATTTAACAGAAAACTTTAACCATGGCCTTGCATCCCCAAGAAATAAGTTCTGTGACTGTAAGTGAACTTCAAAAGCTTGATTTTTCACAGAAAGTTACAGTTAAGAAAAGAGGTCGTTCAACACCTGTCTAATATCTCAGCCAGGCAAAAAGCAACATTAAGATATATATTCGTAGCTTTAATTCTGAATGTTACCAACGGAAAAGTTGACTTTGCGGTTATGAAGTAAAAAAATGAACTGTTTTGCTTCCCGTGTTAGCAGCACCCCTACTAATTTTAGCTACTAGCCGCCACTGTCTAATTGGTAACGTTTTAAAATGTCAGGAATGTCGCAAGTTACCGTGACACGGCTGTATTTACGAAGTTCCTGATAAAAATACACAATGATACGAAACACACGAGCCAACAAGCAGGTTTTATGCGAAAAGGTGTAAGAGAAGTACTTTTACATCACATAAAAGGTTTAGTACAATTAGTAATAAGAGTATTTTTATACAGTTATTATTCTATGAATAAGTAATCCAACCTCTCGCTAAAGGACATGAAAAGAAACACCTTCTCAACAGATTAACACGTTATAAATATACATTATAATATAATTTTGTTCCAACTCGACATTTTGGCAAATGGCTCCTTTTGAAAGTATATTTAATGGTTTGTAGACATGAGAGTGAATTTGTCTATTTGTTTCCTCCTTGTAAACGTCCTGTTGTGCGAATTAAAAGTGACTGCGAGGGAAGGTAATGTGAATCTCTTTGATAATATTATTTATCTATTATCTAGTCAGTTTTATCATTATTATAAAAGAAGAAAATATTTATTTTAGGGTCGACTTTTTTATAAATAAAAAATAACGCCTGCTTTTAGATGTACTCTCCGTCTACCCTGAGAGGTACTGTAGCCCCGTGGCTTCTTTGGTGCTGACTGACAGCTCACAGCTGACTTCTGACAGTCAACATTTAGGTATATANCTGTAGCCCCGTGGCTTCTTTGGTGCTGACTGACAGCTCACAGCTGACTTCTGACAGTCAACATTTAGGTATATAGCTAAATTTTGACCGTCAGAAGTGCAGCTGCTAAACACATGTTTTTGTAGATCATATGGTTTAGCGTAGGGATACATAATTTAGTCTGGTAACTTTTCAAAGCTGTCAGTCAACACCAAAGAAGCCATGGGGCTACTGTAGGTAGCAGTCTTACCTTAACGGATTGCACCATGGCACCATCTTATCCGCTACACCAGTGGTTCTGAAATACTGTGCCGTTGCACACAGTATGCCACAAAATTCAATAGGTGTACTGCGAAGTTATCGACGTTCAGTTATTGTTGATAAATAAATAATTTTCATTTATATATTTTTTAAATAGTTTTAAAAAAAAAGTTCGAAAGCTTCAACATATTTATTTTCCAAAGAATTTAATGGCTTACAATCAAAGACTTGAGCAATTTAATAAGTAACAAGCCACGTGGTGAAGTGGTTATTGTCTATGGCTACGAATATAGGGGGCCAGGGTTCGATTCCGCGTTGGTACCTAGGATTATTTTTTTTTTCTGAAAGAGGAATTACCCCTAAAGGTCACCAGGGTGTTTGGTTAGTTGGGCTCTAAGTTGGGTTTAATTAAGTGTTTCCACTGGTTCCACACCTTCATACTCACTATCACCATCACCTCATCTCATCGGGACATGGAAAGAGCCTCCACGGAAAGGATGTACTATTAGTACATTTGGACATTCTCTGGACAACGGTACATTAGTACTGACTAATCTTTCCACTACTGGGTTACGAATTATGTATATATATATAGTTCCACTATGGTATAGCGCGGAATATTCGTTTCTTTCACGGCACACAATTCTCTCACACGAGTCCTGTTGGCGACACTACGGGAGACTCGGCCATGGCCATGTTCGGAGACTTAGCTCAGTTGAACAGGAAATACGAGTGTTCCTTATCCTCTATTCAACCATGAATTGAAATAATTACGACCAGCTCAACGTCTGGACTATATCATTTGTAGCTCAGTAGTGGAAAGATTAGCCAGTACTAATGTACCGCTGTCCGGACTTCTCCTGGGTATCGGTACATTAGTACTGGATAATAACACTTGTGGCATAATAGTTTTTTTTAATAACATTTGCAGCACTTTAACTATTTTAATAAAATTTAACTTTGTGGAACTTTTAAGCAAGTCATCCTTGATTTTTTGAGCTATAGCAAAATGCACTAATTGGCTAAATTTTAACATTCTACAAGAGTCAATGCTTTATATATTCAAACCAATCCTTTCTGTCATTGAGAACAACATTGTTTTCCAAATATAGGCTCTGAAAGAATAAATAGATGTTTAAATTTAAAAGTAATGTTAGTTTATGTTAACGCCAATATAAAATAAAACTATAAATAGATAGTTATGTTGAATTCAGCTCATTATTTTATCAGTAAAATAATCTAAAAACATATTATAAAACCTCTAAACTATATATATATATATGTTCATACGTATTAAAATAATCTATTAAAACCCAAGTTGGATTAATATTATTCAATTTTGAACCACATTTTTTTTAAATTACCTAACTGCTGGTTTATATTCTATTTAAAAGTAGCATGTAAGTGTGTATATATATAAAATTTCTAGTACTATTTAAAAAAATATGATCGTGTCTAGTTGCAATTATCCATAATCCGAAGCACTTTACTCAAGTGTGTGGCGGATTTAAGAGTGGTATAACTTACAAGTAAATACAAATACGTTTTATATCTAAATGTATAATTCATTATTTTTTAGTTCCATTTATTTCAGTGGGTTGAAACATTTGAGCTAAGCTTTAACAATAAAAATAATAATATAAATTACATGCACTCGGGGTTACTTTTATGGTTATTAGTCGTCAATTCAAGCGAGTAAAAACGTGTGTTTGTTTTAGTAGCGCGTCTTACTACCCGGTCAGGTTATACCCCTATGCACTAATTACTTCAATGAGTTGGGATTAGAAAGTTTGAATTTATAGGAAGTGTATCTGAATTTTCTTGGAGGAAGAGTGGAAAACCGTTTAGGAAAACCCTCAGTACACTCGAACGGGATCGAACCCCGATCTTCTTGACTTCGGTAGTCTAGTTTATTTTGTGAGTAGTGCCCTAGACTATGCGGCCACCAAAGCGGTCGAGTAAAAGAATTAACCTATTATTTAAAAAAAATCTGGGATAAAATAACTTATATTATACACCGCGTCTTAATACCCATCCAGGCTATCCGCGTTTAATTACACTAATGGTCTAAGGCGTCACTTCCTTCAATATACTGAACTGTCGATGACGGGGAGATTGGGGGTCACATCTCGTTTGGGTAAACTGAGGGTGTCTTTCTCCCTCTAAATAGCTTCCCCCTCTTCTCTCACGCAAATGCGGGCTCATTTCATCTGAATTATATCTTCTTGATCTATATTTATTAAGATCGACATTTAAATGGTTTTGTCAAACTTTTTTTAAAATTATTTATTATAATAGTTTTTGCTGCCGAAACGTTAAGAATAAAAAACGCATAGTTAATATATATATAAAGTTTATTACAGGAATTAAAAATCCAATATTCTATAACCAACCCTAACCCTCAAATGAATCAGATGGATCATATTTTTATCTCGATTCTTTCTTTTTTAACACCGCGTCTTATTACCCGTTAGAGTCATACCTATATATTTAATAGCTACGCTAATTGATTAGAGATGGAGGAAGGTTGGATTAACAGGACGTATACCCGCATTTGTGAGGAGGAAGAGTAGAACATAATATAAGGGGGGGGGAAGTTACCTTTAGAACACCCTTCTGAGATCTGAACCCCAACAGCCCCGTCATCGGCAGTGCAGTCTACTTCGAGAGTGACGTCTTTAGGACATTAGACCGCCGAAACGCGTGATTTATTTTTAGTTATTATTAGTTAATGAATGCATAATACTTTCTTTTTCCTCTTTTCCCCAATTATAGGTCTGACCTCGGTGAGGTATGCCAAGCGACCTTCAAAAAGAGCGCTACGAGATATCTATGCCTCCAGAGTACCAAAGTTAACTCCACAGCTGATGTCTTCAGATTACTTAGACGATGCTGAGACTCAGTATATCCTTAAACAGCTACGGCGACGTAAAGCAATGTTTAAAAACAGAAATAAACCAATACATGACTATTGGAACGACTATACGTCGGTGTATCCGAAACGTCCCAGAAAATTTCAACGAGTGCTCAAGCTACCACAAGACGTTTATGATCCGGTTGTGAAGATAGACACACATAAGTCATCACAGGAAGACGACACTTCCAATACAAAAACTACGTCTTTGGAAGACGAGGGAGGAAACGACGCCGAGGAGACGCCTTCGAAAATATTGCAACAGCGACGTCCCCAAAAACCAACGGGTCGAAGACTGATAGAGTACCCTCAAAATCTCAAAAACAACGTGAGAGGGATACAGATATCGGACGAATCGAATCAGTCCTCGTCAAGAGAAGAACGATCGGGAGAGAACGTGAGACCGAGATCATCCTGGGCACTAAAACATATCACCCCTTTAAAGAAACGGTCACGTGGAGATAAAAACTCTAAATCCGCCAAACTGGTTGCGTACAGAATAGAACGCCCTTCAACGATTTTCATAAACTCAGATGCGTCGATGGAGGTTTCTCCTCATAAATTTGTAACGGCGGATAATTACGTTCACTCCTCGGAGGAAATGTATCCTGTGGTTATAAAGGATTCTGACAACTCATTGGAGCTTTACCCACAGAATGAACTGTCATCAGAGGTGGTAGAATCAAACAGTTTTGAAGGATCACCTCAAGAGGAGGATGAAGATCAATCATTGGTCACTGTTCAATCTGAAGAGTCACCAGAACAACCGCAAGCACGTCGAAAAGGCATTGGTAATCGCAGAACATTTTACGCCAACCCGCAAGAGCAAGATGGCCGAACGCTGCTCATCTTGCAATCCGAAGAGACGCAGGGAAATTCTCAGCGACGTCGGTGGGACGGTATGAAACATAGAGTAAGCTACGACCCTGAGATATTGCCCCAAAAGAAACTAGGGACACCAAGAAACTCACCCAAGGAAACAAGTCCATCGGACGGTGAGGATCCCGACGGGCAAGAGAATACTTCTGGCGAGTCCGACGAGTGGCCGCCGAAAGAGGACGCCAACAATCCCGACCGCCCCCGGACAGGGAGGCGTGAGGAAGGGGAGTGTCTCCAAGACGACCGGTGGCCCATCGGATCCGGGGAAGACATCCGCATCTGCGTGTGCGACTACCACATCAGTGTCCGAGGAATGGTGTGCAACCCTCCTTCAGAAGGGCCGGAGTCGAAACAGGGGAGGGCTTGGGCCAAGAGAAAACACGCCAGCTCGATCAAGAAATGGAAGCCTTCCAAAGGACTTGGCAAAGCTACGAAGAAGAAATTTCTAAAGCAGAGAAGGAGCTTTAGACCGTAGGTCAGTTATCCGTGGCACAATCGTTCTTTGACGAGTCAGGCATTTATTTTATCGATGGAGGAGTGTGCTGGAGACTTATCAAATTCACATACACTAGAATCTCGTTAATCCAAACTAATTGAGACAGACGCTTATTCGGATTAACGAGAACTCGGATTGATTGGGATAATACGGATGGGTCTACGAGGGAGGAAGAGTATTTCTACCCATCTTAAATCACAGTTGGAATGAGTTTTATAAAATGTACATTTATTGAATCGATGTAGAATACTTAATATGATCTGTAATTTTACATCTACAGTATATATTTTTACAGTACTGTAATTAGTTTTAGCTACAGGAAAACACACTAAGTTGACTACAACATGTACATATTTAACACCTATTTAGGAAGTGGCTTGTTAATTTAAAATAGGGCTCGATGCAAAATGGAGTTAAAAAGTAGCAACAAGTCCTGATAGAATAAAAACTTTAAATTTGAAGTTATGATAATGTTTAATTTTAAAGGACTTCTTACTCGAAATGTTATATTCCTGAGACCAAAGTAAATGGTTAGAAACGTAGATCTAGCCTTTCTCAAACAAGGTATTCATTTTTTTTTAAACGTGACATCACAACAATGAAAAAAATACCTAAAACTTGTGCTAGTTGTTTTTGAAGATTCGATACTCGCATTCACACTAGAAATACTGCAGTGAGAAGATATTTCCCTTAGGGTCATTCAACCACCATGCACAACTCTAAGGGCCTGTTTCATAGTCAAATTTAGTACGCCTCAATTGCGGCGCTACATTAATTACAAGACGACACCTACCTAAACCAGAATGGAATGGGCCAGTTTCCTATGCGAGAACGGCCCATTCCATTCGAGTTTAGGTAGGTGTCGTCTTGTATTTAGTGTAGCGCCGCACTTGAGGCGTACTAAATTTGACTATGAGACTGGCCCAAATAAATAAGTTATAAATTGTGACTCAATGATTTCCAATCATTACAGTTCACGGGCTATAAGGAGTCAAACTTGCTATTTTAGGCTTTTTACTTTCCATTGTTAAGGTAAAGTAATTAATGTATGGGGCTGGCATTTAGTATAACTAGACGTTAAAATGAGATGTACAGAATTAAATATTGATAATATTAATATATATTAATATTTCATTGAAATAATTATAATATTAATACTGTTGCTATCAATATTAATAGTATAAATACAGTATAACCTCGTTAATCCGAACTAATTAGGACCTAATCTTATTCGGATTAGCGAAAATTCGGATTAAGCAGAAGAATACAGGGATACAGTATTTTCACGAATTTAAAATCACATTTGAATAAGTTAAATCCAATTTACATTTATTTAACTGATGTATGCCACGTGATATGTGCTATAATTATTTGTAGTTACAGGAAAACACATTGTGTTGACTACAACACGTGAATATCAAGCATTTATCGTCCGATGTAACTGTTTCTTACGATTCCCCTTTAACTTTGAGCTTGTTAACCAATAAAATATATTTCGTTTTACATCTGATATTTTTCCTCATTTTCTGAAAAGTATGTTCGGTTTATCTGGCATTTAGATCTAGCGTAATTTTACTGTATTTCATATTAATGTCTAGTTATACCAAATATAAAACCCATACATTAATTACTTTGCCTCATTGGTAGGCGAAAAGCATAAAATAGCAAGCTTGATCCCTTATAACTTGTGAACTGTAATGATTGGAAATCATTGAGTCACTATTTATAAAATATAATTATACACTTGTTAAAACGTTGATAGTCGAATGACCTTGAAGGGGGTGGTTTACCTTAGTGCATAATATGGATAGACACCATCTAGGGAGTGAAATTCAGGCAGGTGTTCTTATAAACTTGTGCTTTCTGCGTTACTCAGCTGACTCTTGTTCTCAGCCTCTCAATTGTGTAACACAATAAAGTTTTTTTATTAGTTGCGTTAATAATAGTTTAAAGCTTCTTTTTTTACACCTGTGTAGTTATTCGAGCATGAATAAAATAACGCATTGCCTTTTTTTTATCTTAATTTAGTTGAATAAAATCACAAACTGTACTAATACCTTGATTACATATAAATTAGGCCGATGTCAATTTTTCAGTTACGACTCCCAACAGTACCAAACCTTAAAACATTAATCAACATAAATATTATTTTAAATTTAGTTTAAAATTATCTGGGGTGAGAATTGAGTCCAGGAAACTTGGCTAAAGGCGGCAATATTTAACCGTCGAGCAATATATACATTCGTTCACCCGACCGAGATTCGAACCTCGATCTCTCCGTTCTCAGCAGTCGAAATCAACACGACAAGCGCGTTAGCCAACTACGCCACCGAGGCGAGATTATATCTACTGATGAGAAAAGGTGTCAGTCACATGCGAGGAGTCGTGATTTAAGTCCCCAAACAGAAGACAAGTTTTTTTTGTTTCAATGAACCACTTTCGAAGCGATTAAAAACTGGGGCTGTAGATTCTATTAATCCTTTAACACTCTAAAAAGCTGCCAGCCTATGTCTTGAGGAAGACAAAAAATAATAATTTGGTGGAAAGGGGGGGGGAGTGAGCTGTTTGAGCTCTGTACACCTTCCACCTCGTTCCCCCATTTCAGTAAAGCTTTACTTTATAGGAAACAGAAGATTCGGGCTTATAGTCCATTGTTGAATTGTATCAGCATCCTAAACTCCTCTCCACCACCTATAAACAAAGCTTGATAAAACAAGCAATATCTATGGCATTATTTTGTCCCTTGAGTGACAGGAGAGAAGGATAAGACAGGAGGTAGGCATAATAAAAAGTATTCCAAGCTATCCACGATGGAAGAACGCACACTCCAAAAGACAAAGTTTCCACTTAAGTAATTCTCTCCCTCCTCTTTTTTTTTTAAACCTCGCCCTACTCTTCCCCAACGAGTATGGGAAATTTATCTTTTCATTACAGTAACTCCACCTTTCCTCCTAAACCCCATCTTGACAGCTCGCTTCGCTATTGAAGTGCTCGCATTCTTGGGGTCTCTTGTTCGTTTGACAAAGTGGCGGCAGTTTGATGTTAACAAGAGGCCGCGAGACCCCCCCCCCTCCTCCCCCCAAGACAAGATTACACTTTATAAAATAGAGAGGACGACCAAGAAAATAAAGGAGGTTCCGTATAATATAGTTTACTAAAATACAGTAGAACTTTTTAAATTCGAAATCCAAGGGATATCTTTAAAAAATCGGATTAACAATTTTTGTGAATATCTAGGCGGCTGGTACACAATAAATCTACATATAAGCACACACAATTTATATAAATGTTATATAAAACAAACAAATTCATTCTATACATATAAGAAAAAATAATATAAAACTAAGAAAAATTAACATACGAAAATTCCAGACTTAAATCAGCCAGGACGCCACGTGATCACATTGACACACAGAAGCGATGAAAGCATAGAAACACATCCCTTACTCTAGGCAACCCGCTCGTCACCAGTGTATGCGTCAATAACAGCCTTATATGACATTCTCGGCATTTGATGGTGTCTTAGTAAAAGTCGTTAAGCTAGGCTTGAAATGAGTACAAACTCTAAATAAATGGTACGGAACTCTGCACAGACTTTCTCGCTCTATTGTTTGAAAATAGAGATATTTACTCAAAACTCGTAATATATGTGAAACGAAATAATATACACCATGACCCAAGCATAAATTGCACTAGACTCAAGTAAAACTTTTTTTTAGTCCTGTTTTTAAATTTTATAATTTTGTTTTTAAAGAATTAATGTCTTCATTTGTATGTTTGTACCGATATAAAAGGTCAATGTTGGGTCCACAAGGGTCAACACTTCGTATTAAAATTTCAACTTCCGTTTAAAATTTTCGACATTTTATTAGGTGTTGCAAATATTCATGCCATCGCATTGCTATTAAATTCCTCATTTATAAATTTTGTATAAATTTTGACCAATAAAAAATGTAAATATTGACTATTGAGTCTAAAATGAAGGAGATAGATCATTGTTGTACAAACATTTTTCCTAAGATGTTTAAGGAAAAATAACATACACTTTTTGAGAGACTTACTTATATTTAATTAATCTATGGCATTAGAGAATTATTGCGTTAAAACTAAAGTAGTATATCTTTACAACTAAAGCTTACAAAATTGTATTAATATATTTGCCAATATCTAAGAAACTGTTGGTTTTATAAAAATATATTTCATATAAAAGTTTTTTATTTTTAATAGTACTATAATTTTGAAGTCATTTTCACGGGAAAATGAAACTTGTCAGTTTATTTATAATCGATACGAATTTTAATCAAAATCGTTAGAGCAGATTTCGAGAAAATCTATTTTGTCTCTTTTCGCCCTTGATTAAACTATTCTTAATTTTAAATTTAAACAGACATACAGACAGACGGCATTGTAAAGACCACTTTTTAGAGTTCGGGGGTCATGAGACGTCGACATCCATCAACATTTCGGGTTAGATTTTTTTACGGTCGCAATACTTTACCTTAAGTGTTCGAAAAGTTAAAAAATATATATATGCGTATAACTTGAAAGTTATTGGTTTTATAAAAATATGCTCTGATTAAAATATTTGTATTATAAATAGATCTACATATTTTCAATGATAAATAATTTTGTTATTCAAATAGTTTCGGAGATATGATACAAAATGAGAATTTCCGCATCAGACCGGAGGCCTTAAAGTCATTTTGCCAAAATATTGAAAATATTCATTTTGTTTGTAATATTTATAAATGTTTAGATATGAAATTTAATCAAAATCTAGTTTTTCTCTTTTTACCCATCAGTAAACTACCCTTAATTTTAGGGTTAGCTATCCAATTCCAAAACCCCTCGGGGCAACCCTATGAAAACCCTAGATACCGAGTTTTAGCCCGATCGGTAAAATAGTTTAGGCTCTAGTTGGAGATAAAGACGGAAATTCAAAAACCACTTTTTCTGATTCGGGGGATCATGAAACATTGAGATTCATCAAAATCTCAAGTTCGATTTTTTTTACGATCACAATACTTTCTCTACCTGTAAGATAGCGAGAAAGTAATAAACAATAGGATTCGAATGATCCAAAAACTCCCTTCTAAAATACGAACTATAGTCAGATCCTATTGTAGCAAGACATCAGATGCCCTGTAGAACACCGACGAAGTTTCCGTACTTGTTTCGAGCCACGTTGTGGGCAACCTCGTCTTATCTGGTTTGCCGGTGATGCAAAGGTCTGCTGGTTTGCAACCCGGTTGGGTTAACTGAGGGCGGTTTATTCCTCAATAGTTTCCCCCTCTCTATCCATGCGTATTTGAGTATATATTGCCCGATCGGATTGTAAGTTAAAATTCAAAAAATTCAAAAAGAACTTCTAACGTTAGATTAATTGTGTTTACAAGTCACTAAACCGGTATTGCACTATATGAATAAATTGTATTTTAAAACTCTTTCTACTACCTGTAAGTGGTTTTTCTTATACCAACCTCCAACCCCAGGCAGGAGATCTTTTTGATCTATTCGGTAGTTTGGGTAATATGTATATATGTTTATAATATAAATAAAAAAAGTATAATTGAGTCAGAAGGGAAGACTGATATATTTCGCAAATATGAGGATTTCCAACTTTCCATCCACACATAATACTCCTTGAACCGGTTAATGTTTGCTCGTATCTCTTGGTAAAAATGGCAATCCTAATTATTCATAACTAAACCAGTTTGTGTGTATATGTAATTCATAGATTACTTAAATAAATTAATTGTGTGGTTGTGTAGTTAGGAGAATGGGCGTTTGTGAGTTGGCAGAGATAGATACAAACAAAAAGTATTGTTGTAAAAAAAAAAGATTAGCTTGAGAAAGAGAGAGAGAGACGCTTGACTGGAGATGGCTCGTGAATATTATAGGTCGAAAAATAATCATGTTGCAGGCAAAATATCGCTTATGGTGGAAACTAACTATCTAAAGGAGCCCTAGAGTGTCCTTGATAAGGATTGGACACATGTTCAGAGGTACCTAAACAATCGCTGGAAAGGTATGTGTTCCTGAGCTATTTGTATCGCTGGACTTTGTGGAAATCCGTGTGCTGGACCACCAAACTGACAGTTATCTCAACAGCTGGTCAACGTAACGACCGTCAGATAAACAAGAACTCAAGGGAATATGTGAGGGGTTGTGAGTAAATTGGTAGCTATATGTGCAGTTTGGACAATGACATCTATTCAATAATACTGTGTCCCAGTTTTATCGAAACAGAGCACACATAATGACGCTGAATTAACGTGTCTGGTTTCACCGTCTAAAGAGAGATAGTTTGGGGCTGCGAGCCCTAATACCACAGACTTTTGAAAGCGGCTTAGTTGCGATTAGAAGAACAAAATTATCCATTCCTACTGGGTAAGGTAATATATTAAATATGTATGGAAGGAAGGATTTCGGTCATTTGTAGAGAATCTGTTAAGTGGATTGAATGGGGGGGGGGTGTTGTTGGGTCGGTTTCCACGCCGGTTTCAAGTTAAACTATGCGAAAAGTTTTGTTTGTTTTTAGGTGTAAGGAGAAGGAATGGTAGAAGCGATGTGAAGATAACGTGATCAAATTGAATGATGTAATTAAATGAGAATTACTCAACATACTGCGGTTGAATGCGCACACTGTTTCAACGAAATAGTTAAATCCAAGGATGCGGAAGCTGCGGCGTTTTGGCAGATCCGGTTTGTATGTATCTTCATCGTTTTTAAATTAACCCTAACAAACCTAAAAAGGAGAGAGAGGGGTCGTTTCGCCATCCCCTTCAATATCTTGTATTATTATTATTATTATTATTATTATTATTATTATTAGCACCGCGTCTTACTACCCGTTCGGGTTATAAACACTTACGCTAATGTGTAACGGTAGGGTTATTGTGAGATGAAATGAAGGACCTACAGTTTAACGTGGAATCCGAACCACGGTGGAGGCCTGGCATTCCCCACATTCACAAGATGTCTTGTCAGAGGTGAAGGAGGAGTTTGGTAATCAGATAAATCTTTGCCGGGACCGAGGATTGAACCCCGGCCGCCAGCACAGAGGTCTGACACCTTACCCCCAGACCGCCAGGTCACCATCTTGTAATATTACCCCACTAATTTGAGTCCGAATTAACGCAACTTCCATATAGTTGTCTTTTAGACTCTTATTTACCCATCCAAGATATAATCGTGTGTATTTGCGAACAGTTTTGTCAACTATTACAGTTATTTTTAAGTAGGGCCAATTTAATTTCCCTCCACTTAAGAGATGGCAGGGAATGTTTTGCAAATCTGTTGTGGCAATACTGTGGCTAAGAGTGGCAGCATTCAATTTTATGAATCATTAAACATGTTTTTTAAAAACTTATACGAAGATAAAGCAATACTACTTTGGTGTTTGCAGACAATGGTGAAACAAATATCAATAATGAAAGAAAGAAAATAGCTATTTGAGATTTGGCTACAATTTGCTATTAACAACTTTGAATCATCAATATTCGAGTTAACTGAGATAATTTTTTTATAAAATGCAGAATTCCTCCCATTCGCTCTTCAACCACTTTCTTCTCATTTTGTTCTGTTCACTAAACATGTGAAAAATAGAATGTTTCTGTTCAATGAGTTTAGATAAAACTAAATTTTATTTTTTGTTAGCTATTTTTCATAAACTTTTTTTTCGTGCTTAAATTGTCTCTATAAACTCAAATAATTAGCTCGTAATTATGTTCAGATGCTCTAAAACACCCTCCTAGAAGGTTAAATTCCTGAAATTTTCTCTCGAGGAGGGTGTAGTGGGGATTGCTACACCCCCGGAAGATGGGACTCCAATCCGTCCCCCATTTGAAAAACCCACATGGGCACCCTTGGGTATTAGTGGAAAATATTAAAATAGAAACAAATGATCATAATTATGTTTAAATACTCGTAAATTCTATTTTAAAAGAGTCGGGCTTGTCCATCCCTCTGTTCCCCCTCGTCGCCTGAGACTAATTACAACATAAATTTGCTAGGTTTAAACATAATCAAACGAAATATATTTTAATTAATTAATCAAAATAAAAAACATGGATTTTTAAAGCGTAATATTAATAAATCAATATAAATCTAGAGTATGTTCGCCATAGGAGTAGTGGTGACTAACAGCTGACAAAAGTTACCAAATCTTCTCTCATGTATCCATTCGCCAAACCATATGATCTGCCAGAGCCTATTTTTATTTGTTGTTACTTTTGGCAGTCAGAACTTTCATAACAATGAATTTTGTTTTAAATTAGGTTTTTCTTTTAACAGTTTTTTATATTTTCTGCTGGCTGTCAATTTACCACCACTCCTGTGGTTAGTGTCTTGTATCCGTGGTTGGCGCACTATCGTATTATTAATTTGTCATCAGAGACCGCAACGTCAGCTTGTTTCGCCCAGATTGTGTATTATAGTTTTAAAACGATCTGAACGTACATTAGTTTTCATTAATTTGTTAAAATACTTTTTTTTAAATTATAGCTCAAATACACCAAATATAAATAAATAAAGAATTAAGTAGGACTAAAAAACTGTTAGCTTGTTAATTGGTGCCAAAAAGACATTAATTCATGTCTAGGGTGGTAGACTAACCCTTTATTATTTTGGTAAAATTTACCGTACCCTCGTTTAACGCATTTAGAGGTTAATTATGTGCTTAGAATTTTTTCTTTTTTTCCACCGTTTGGGCTGAACAACTTTAAATTCATAATTGAGTATAAATTAGTAAGACATACGTTAATGAAAATGTACCCGCATTTTTGTGGAGGCAGAGTGAAATGTCATTTAGGAAAACTACACTCAGTTGAGATTTGGACACCGATCTCCACGTCACTGGTAAACGAAACTAATTGAGCCAGCTGGCCTTTAGTCTGCGTGCCCAACGACGCGGACGGAATCACCTTAGTTAGGTACTTAGTAATTTCATGCCCGCCTCGGTGGCGTAGTTAGCTAACGCGCTAGTCGTGTTGAGCTAGACTGCCGAGGACGGGGAGATTGAGGTTCGAATTTCGGTAGGGTGAACTGGGGGTGGTTTTACCTTAATGGTTTTCCACTCTCCCTCCGCGCAAATGCGGGTTCACATCCTCTAAATTCAACCTTCCCAATTCCTAATTCGTTGGCGTAATTAGTACTTAAGCGTATAATTCGAACGGGTAGTAAGACGTGATGCTTAAAAGAATATAATATGAATCCTCATATAATATGAAATACTCTATGGGACAGTTTTATATCACCTCATGTTTCTATTATTTTTATTACTATTTTTTAGCACCGCGTCTTACTTCCTGTTCAGCTCATACGCATATCTAATTCTAATGGGGTAGGGTAAAGGAGGGAAGCTTTTTAGAAGTAATCTACCCACATTTGCATGGAAGGAGATTGGGAAACAATATTTTTCAAACGTCCTCAATAGACCCGACCAGATTCGAGCCCCGATCTCTTCACCAGCGGGTCAGTCCAATACGAGAGTGACGCCTCAGACCATTATGCCACTGAAGCGGGTAATTACATTAATCATACCACAGCATTGATGCTCCGTGACCCACGCGCACGCCTGTAAAGGCGCATGCTCAAAGTCGTCAGTCTCGTCTAATCTGGTATTCCAGTGACGGCGTAGGTCAAGTGTTCGAATCCCGGCCGGGTGTTCTGAGGATGTTGTTCTCTAAATACTTTTCTCAATCGCTCTCTAGGTAAACGCTGGTACTCTTCCTCTAAATTCAGCCTTACTCGTCGTTAGCTCATTAGCTTAGTTAGAGGCCTGAACAGGAGATGCGGTACTAAAAAATATATAATTAAATGCAGATAGCACGGACGGGTAGTAAGACGTGGATCAAAAAAGAATGTTTAACAAAACATAATTTTTAAGTGATACTCTACCTCGTATCAACATCAAATAAGCACACACACACACACACACATGTGGTTTGTTCGTTTTTTGAATTCCCCTCCACCACACACGTTTCACATTTCCATTAAAGTCGACACGCGTTGTCATTCTGCACGTCTCTCTCATCTTTCGAGTGTGAGAGAGACAGGGAATATAGCTCTCGTAGGGTGGTGGGGAGGGAATGTCACTCATACGCGGCGTACAACTGCAGAATGATAACGAGAGAGAGGTGGAGGGTGTGGGACTATTTAAGTTGCAGGTCTATACACGATACACTCACAGCGGTTTAGAAAAAAAAAGGGGGTTGAGAGGGAGACTGTCTAAGTTGACAAGTCTACGAAACAGCTCCCTTGTGGTACGAGACAGGATCCAGGCAGAACTGAGCGAGCAGTTAACAATGCTATCAAAGGCACGTCATTTCAATGTTCTCCTCTGGTTTTGCATCTCAGATTCTGTCTTCACCTTCTCACCCTTGGAGGATATAATCTTGAAGACATTGCAGGTTTAGTCACACGGCTAGCACCCCTGACTCGGATCCGCAACCTGTTATAGTGAGTGCTGTTGGATTAACTGCATTCGTAAAGTCTTTGTTTGATTTTAATATTGAAGTACAGGAAAGCGTCGGTAATTCGGACTGTTTGGGGATCGACCCAGTCCGGATTTTAGAAAATGCAGTACCTATACAAAAAAAAAATGCCTGGATGAAATACTCAGTGTTAGAGTAGAAACATTTTTACTTTATTTAAACAACGAACTTACACATTGTTTCTTTGTTACTAAATACCAGAAATTTTAAAGGAATATACTAAAGCAAAAATATAACAACGAAAAAATCTCAATTTTTTTCTGAGCCAAGGAGGAGGTGGGTTTTTTAGTAGCCATGTCTCTGATATTCATACTATTGTGGGTATTTTTATAAACCATATTTTTTCTTGGCAATCCGGACTATCGACGATCAAAATTTTTGACGTTCGAATTATCGACGCTATACTGTATTAACAAATCTAGTCTATAGCTCAGCCGACGTTAGTGGAAACTTCAACCACCAAGCGCTGTAGTCGATAAGTGAGTGGTCGGTGACCTGGTGGCTTAGGGGTAAGGTGTCAGACGTTTGTGCTGGCGGCCGGGGTTCAATCCTCGGTCCCGGCACAGATTTATCTTCTGATATCCAAACCCTTCCTTCACCTCTGACAAGACATCTTGTGAATGTGGGGAATGCCAGGCCTCCCCTGTGGTTCGGATTCCACGTTTTGGTTCGGATTCCACGTTAAACTGTAGGTCCTTCATTTCATCTCACAATCAACCTACCATTACACATTAGTGTAAGTGCGTACAACCCGAACGGGTAGTAAGACGCGGTGCTAATAATAATAATAATAATAGTGATAAGTGAGTGGAAGAAGGTAAATGTAAATAATTTTTATTAACTTATTGTAACTCATCTGATGATGTTTTTGGTGTTAACGTCCTCAGAGAAAAATTAAACTGAAATATAAATAATAGATTCGGCTATTTAAATATGCTATCCCATACAATTATAATAATTGTACAAGTGGCAGCATGAAACCAACTCCGAGTCGAAGGTGGCTGCGTTATCTGATAGCTCGTGGTCTTAATAAAAGAAATCACACATTAGTAGCCGATGATTTCCGCACGTCCATCACAGACTCTGCTTTAATATATGAGTGAAAAATGTCCCTAAGCACGGGACGATTCTTGGATAGCTCAGTGGTTAGAGCATTGGCATACTAAGACAAAGGTCCTGAGTTCGATTCCCGTGTCCAGGTGTCATTTTTCAGATATGAAATATAAATGGTTAAAATCAGGATATCTCGATTACATTTGTTCTAATTAAATATAATTGGAGAATTTTTCGGAGAAAATTAATGATTAATTTCTCGAAGTAATTTTTCATCTCACACTTGTAGTTGATCTTGATTTGTGCCATCTAGCAGCTGGTTCGTAAACTAATCATGTGGCCTTTGTGTTACCTAGCGGCTGGTTGGTAAATTAATTCTTCTGCCTTGGTGTTACCTAACGGCTGGTAGGTAAACTAAATCTGACTTTGTACTATCAAACCGCTGGTTGGTAAACTAAGTGTGCTGCCTTGGTGGCACCTAGTGGCTGGTTGGTAAACTAATTATGACTTTGTGATACCTGGAGGCTGGTGAGTAAACTAATCTCATAACCGAGGTGCTATCTAGAGGTTAGCAAGTGAATCAATCGCGCTGCAATTATTGTTTCAGGTAAAGTTTATCCCACAAGGCGATCTATGATTTACACATTCATTGGTTTCCTCTCTAATCTGTAACCTCCTAGCTTCATACACACCAGGGTGCTAGCCACCTCGTAGAGGATGGGGAGATGAGGGTATTTCTGTGTGAATATTCATGACAGTAGCGAGTTGGGTGTGAGGAGAACTAGATATCCCGTGGTCTCCGAGTCTAGAACCACTCTGAGATTTCTATGGAAACCCACTCACTGTTGTAACGGACGCGGCCTTGTGTTTTAGAAATGTGGGTTGGAGAAGGGTAGAAGGAAGGAAGGGAGGGTGGTAAACAATCTTGTTGATTTGAACTGGGGAGAGATTTGTTTGTGCCATGTCGTGATGAACCTCGGACTAGCAGTCTTAGAGCTCCAGGGCGTCATCATCAAACTCCATCCACCCTACTAGAACAAAGTTATCTTGCGTCTCTAACTCGAATAATGCAAATATTCTGCCCGGGACTGAGATCACTGGCGCAGGCAGGTGGAAGAAGGGCACTCGCCCCCCCCCCTTAAACCCCCGCCTACCCCCCAACACCCACATCCTTTCAAACAAAATTGCAAATATTGTTAATAAAAGCTTAAAACTAGGGATGGAATCCTTGAACCGTGGTATTTTCTGTTTTTCGGTACCATGTCTGCACATTCGTGTTATACGCTATTGGGTTAGAGATGAAGAAGGTTGGATTTAGAGTAACTGTATCAATATTTGCGTGGAGTGAGGTAGTGGGAAACCGTTTAGGAAATAACACCCTCAGTACAGCCGACTAGGCTTGAACCACGATCTCCCCGTCATCAGTAGTCTAGTCCAGTAGTTATCAAACTTTTTAGTCATGCAGCCCCTCTAATCAGGGAACAGGGGACTCGCGGACCTCTTGATGTAGGATTAATGATAAAAAAAAAGATAATCAGAAATCTATAGTACCTATATTAAAAGGATAAATTAGTTATAATATATTTTATAATATAATTACAATATAAATTCAAATAAAATAAATGTAGGTAGTATAGTTGTACATTTTTAGACATATTTTTTTCTAATAAATGTAATACAGAATTACAATAAAAATTAAAAGAAAATATAAAATGTGAGGAATGGAACTACTTGTGTGACTATAAAATATAATTGCAATATGTAAAAAATTTAGTGACAACCTCCTTTTAGGTCTCATTCAACACTAAGACGATTTCATTTCACAATGTTTTTCACACCAAAAAGAGCAAAAAACGCTTTTCTGACACGAATAAGTTGTTGGAAAAGGCATTAAATATTTCAGCGCTTTTATTTTAAAGTTATTTTTACACTGGTTGACAAGAACACTTATACACCCACCTCGGTGGCGTAGTTGGCTAACGCGCTTGTCGTGTTGAGCAGCTCGACTGCTGAGGACGGGGAGATCGAGGTTCGAATCTCGGTCGGGTGAACTGGGGGGGGGGGTTCCTAAATGGTTTTCC
>CABFOW010005412.1:0-42934 GCA_902141385.1 Timema californicum | reverse complement strand
TAGTAGTCACGCTAAACTTACACAAGAAGCAGCCACGAGAAATGCCTCCTTTCTACTCGTCATTTTGAGCTCAACTAGATTTGTTGCAGAAAGACGTGCTCTGCTATACATTTTCTTAGCACATCCTAAAAATGTATCTAGCAAATGTTATATAGCAAAGTGAGATATAATGACTATGTAACATTTGTCATATAGCATTGCTACATGCTACATAGTGTGAACTCTGCTTAAATACAAGCTGAAACCAACATGGCAAGCTTAGTTTATGTTCACTAGTAGCACTCGCAGGTGATAGATGAAAGCATCGGGGTACGAGGTTTTGAAATATAGGAATAGTTAAATCAGGCCTGTTCAACCCGTGGCTTCCGAGTATATTCTGTGTGGTCCACCAGCTCAAACTGAAATACTTCAGTTAGAAGAAATAAACATCAAATTGGGGTTTTGGAGCTGACTTAAATGCTCGCTAATTTCCACAAAGTTTCCAGAATTGTAAGTATTATGAATGTATGCGTGTATTTGTTAAAAATTAATACTTACTCGTTTATTTTTTAAATTATATTTGGGCATTAGGTCCTATAACTTTAATGTACACAGGCTTGAACTAATCACTGAAAATATTGAGAAAAGATAAAGGGTACAGTTCCTTTTAGGAAAACGCAAGGCCTTAGTCAGGGGGTTAGGGGCTCAAACCCCCTTGAAATTGAATTAACAAAATATATATGGCTTTATTTATGGTTCAAACAATATCAAAATAAAGGTACAAGTAAAAATTAAGGAGCTGTGTTACCATTAAAAACATTTGAGAGAGCTTCTAGAGGTGTTTAATGTTTAGAATTTTTCCTAGCCTCCGGCAGTTAGGGGGTTATGTTACCGTACAAACAATTCAGAGAGCTTCTAGAGGTGCTAAATACCTAGAATATTTAGAATATTTTGTTGCCCTCTGCAACTAGGAGGTTATGTTACTATAAAAAAAATTGAGAGCTTCTAGAGTTGTTTAAATATTTAGTATTTTTCTAGCCTTTGGCAGTTAGGGACTGCCTCAAATTTACAGCACTAACCAGCACTAACATAGCACAAACGATGGGCGTTCTCAAAAAAGGGTTATCTTTTTTATTTCTTATACCGGGTGGTCAGGGAGATATCTCCCTAGCCACCCAAAAACAATCGTGAACAAGGCCCTCAAATTTACAGCACTAACCAGAACTAACGTAGCACGAACGATGGGCGTTTTCAAAAACCGGAAGGCTAAAAGTTGGATGGCCAGGATGATACACATCTTTCATCCCCCCCTAATTCGTACCATCCCTCTTTACAAGAGACAAAGAGGGAGAGTAATATTCAAACAGTACCATAACTGGCCGTAAGGATGCACCACTAGCGTACTAGTGCCATCTAACGGCGAGATATGTAACTAGGGAAATAATTTGGATGAGCGGTGTAGAATTTTTCCCTATTCTTCGCGCCTTCTATAGTTTATATACATTCAACGGCTGAGGCTCTTCAATACGGTAGTGGTGCATCATATTGTTTAAAACTGTGCAAGCGGTTATTATTCACTCAGCTGTTGTGGGTACGTATTTGAGGATCCTTTCCTTCAAAAGACACCACCATTCACTCCCCATCAATCCAAAGAGGCGCTCAACACAATTTCTTGTTTGACAGTGACAAGCTGTGTAGCGCCCTTCAGGAGAATCAAGCGGAGCGTTGCATATCGGCGTCATCAGGTAAGGTTCCAGCACATACCCAAAGTCGCCTGGAAAAATTAAACATACAGACATAAGATATAAATGTAATATGTCAAGAATATAGTTTATCTTTATTTTACACAAATAAGAATGCACTAAACAAATTTTCTTTTAAAGAAAAGAAAATTAGTTTGCATCGAAAACTTTTTTAAAAAACATTAAATGTAGCTGATGTATATAAAAACAAATGAAATTTATAGGTTTCAGCACAAGTATTTATTGTTATCAATAAACTCGTTGAAGTGTATAATGTTGCCCAAGAGAAATATTTATTGTTTAGTAATTTTAAGCATAAGCCAGCTTTAAATTTAGTGCCTTTAAGTCTTGCAGTGCCTGGAGCCCAACCCTTTTTTTATATAATAAAAAAGAAGCAAATAATAATTTCAGAATTCCAGCTTTGAGGTGCACACATTCATGCACAGGGGTTACTAATTTTTTAAATGTCAGACCTCTGCATGCGGTAAATATCACACATTGTTGATGATAGACAAATTCTTCATTGTACTAATATAGATGAGTTTTTTTGCTGTTTATACTCCTAACATCTTGACTTCCAGTGTTGCAAATAATTTTAAAATAACATATTTTATGTCCCTAATGGTTCATCCAGTAACTGTCTATGAATAATCCAAAGGCAATTTTAAAATACATTTCATTAGACTCCTATTTAAAATTATTATTAACTTTTGGTTGATAGTGATAATAATATAATGGTGGAACAACTGACTTTTTACTAAACTGTCCCGACCACACTTTTTCTACATCATAGCTTCTTACTACCCATTCATATTTTACTCAAATGGGAAAATTAAGGGTGTGCGAAATCCACTTTTTCAATTTGAAGTTGAATCTAATAATATGATAGATTTAAAAAAGTAAAGGTAGTTATTTGTGTATTGTAAAGACCACTTTAAAAAAGTGTAAATACAATTAACAGAAATCATACCCAAAAGGTTACTAATAATTTGTGATCTAGGTATGTTTAAAACATACCTAGCAACCAAGTATATCTTATTACATTATGGTATAGCCTTTACAAAGCTTGCTTGAGACTCCCGTAGCTAAAGATGAACTGGTCATGCACCGCTTCAGGCATGGTTGGATCAATGTGCAAAATTTGTAGGTTGTAGTTACAAACCTGATAAAAAATAATGATCATAAGTATCACTAGTCCCTTGATGATTTACATTATATTCTGATCAGCCAATAAAAGCAATACATAATTTGTACTAGGGGTACGTGAAGTTCATTTTTTCAACTCGAGGCTATCTCGCATCAAATAGAGTGAACTCTCATGGGCCCCTTACGGGAATTAAAAGAAATCTAGTTGTTGGATCTTTTTAAGGCTGTTTGTTCACAGTTATTCTGTATGAACCTGTATACTATGCCTAGGTTTTATAAATATATGGTCTGGCATTGGTGTTTATTTTACCAATATTCATGTCAGTGTTAGTTATTTGAAAGGTGTTTCACCATAAGAGTACATGTTATTTTGACGGGAAAATTTAACTGTTTGACTTAAAGACTATTTAACTCCTTATGAAAGGTATATATATATATATAGAGAGAGAGAGAGATGTGGTTAAATCCATATACACACATTGATTAACTTAAATTTCAAGTTTTTTCATGCAACGGGTTTTCATGGTGTCATAAGCTGTATTGACTACACCCACATTGCCATATCACGGCCAGTAGTGAATGAGGCTGCATATTTCAACCACAATCAATTTCACTCCATAAATGTGAAAATAGTAAGTACTATCTTTAGCCTATTTAAAAGTACAAGTAAACGGTGTTCATTCTTTCGACCTAGCTTAGAGAGAAATATCAACTGGAAAAATATGAAGTAAATGAATTGCATGTTGTAATAATAATTTATAAGAATATAATGAAATATTAACACACACTTGTGCAATAAACAGACACCTTTATATATATAAGATGTGGTTAAATGCTGTAGACAAATGCATAAGTCAATGATTAGAAATAATCTCGGCTCGTACTTAAGTGCATCTTTTGTGCTGTTGAAGACTAAACGGTTTGAACCGAACATATATATTAATATCAAAAGGCAATATTTCAAACTAATATTAGGCTGACATGCTGATGAAGAGATTGGTATTCGAATCCCGGATGGGTCTATTGAGGGTGGTTTTTCCTAAAGAGCTTCTCCACTCTGCTTCCAAGCAAATGCAGGTGGATTATCTCTCAAATGTTTACTTCCTCATCCCTACCCCATTAAAGCAATTATCAAATATACGTATAGCCTGAATGATCTAAGACGAAGCGATTAAACAAATTTTTGTTTTAAAGACTCATTAAAAAATATAAATAAAAAGTGAGACAAGATACCTATCCAAAATTAAGCAAGTCCCATGAGTGGCACACTGTTCGGAAAAGTTTCGCCATGCCTGGTCTAGGAATATAAAAACTAAATAAGAGTGATATTTTCGGAACGAGGGGGGAAATTATTCCCCAAAGGAAGCACCAACCATTTGGTTGGTTCTAACTATATATTAAATTATCTTTTGTTTATTGGGTTGAGTCGACCCACCATTTGATAATGAACATGTAATTTGGCTTGCTTATAAAACAAATTAAGCGACTAAGCTCTAGTGCATAAATTGATTGACTGACTTTTTTATACATAGGATTTAAAAATATCTTTATTTGTTTATAAAGTAGCATATGTCAAGAAAGCTATATATTTTACAAGTAGGTACAGGTATACTAAATTTCTGAGTAAGTAGATATTATTTCCAAAACAGTATTTACTACTTTTATTATTAGGTTATTAATGTAGTATTTTAAATTCAAACGGACGCGGCTTTTATTAAAAATAATATTTAATATTTTAGAATCTAGCATACGCCCGTGTATCCTTCTCACTCCCAATCCAATCAGTATACCACCAAATCCGACACCAAAAACACTACATTATGTTAGGGTCTATGTATTTATTTATATGGCAAAACACGAAATTTGTCATGAGTGTTCTTTGTAAAAATACAAGAAATAATTTTTTTAAAGAATTTTAGATATTCGTATCCTAAGGGGTGAAAACGAGGTTGGTAGCTTTATTAAAGGGTACGAATATTTCCGAAATTGTTTGAGTTAGAAACACAAAATTTTACATGAATGTTCTTTGTCAAAATTGAAGGGATTATTGAGATTTTTGCGTAATTCACCCAATAGGAGGTAAAGTAGGAGGTGGGTGGTTTTTCCCGCATCTTCTAAGCCGCTTTAGCTGGAAGGGTGAATTTTGGCAGGGAGGTTCTATTATATATAGAGAAAAAGTTTTTTTCTTTTTTTAAAATTTTCAATCACTAAGGGGGTGAAGCAGGGATGGGGTTGTTTTTATGTATCCTACAAACCACTTGACCTGGAAAGATGAAACTTGGCAGAGAGGTTCTTTAAAAGTAATGGGCCAGAGGATTTTTGGATTTTTTTTTAAATTCCACCTCTAATAGGGTGAAGCGGGGATAGGGAGGTTTTACTTTACCCTAAAAAGGGTATATACATTTTCTAAACTAAGAAAGAAACACCAAATTTGACATGAGTGTTCTTTGTTAAAATCATGAAATTTTGTTCTAGGAATTAAGAGATTTTTTCGAAATCCAACCCTTATGTGATCAAGCGCTGGGAGAGGGGTGTGGGGGTGGGGGAAGGATAATTTTAATGTATATTCCAAACTGCCTGAGCTGGAAAGGTGAAACTTGGCAGATGAGTTATTTAAAGGTAACGGGCTAGAGGATTTTTGTAATCTTTCAAAATTCAACCCCTAGGGGGATGAAGCGGGAGGAAGTGGTTTTTATCTATCTTCCAAACCACTGGAGCCGGAAAGGTGAAACTGGGCAGAGAGGTTCTGTTTTAGGTAAAGGGCGATAGTTAAATTTGTTATTTTTCAAAATTCAACCCTTAATAGAATAAAGCGAGGGGAGTGTGGTTTTATTGTATCTTTCAATCCAATTGAGCTAGAAAGATTAAACGTATTTTAAAACAATCCTGTGCGAAGAACGGGATATTTAGCCAGTATTTAATAAAGCTATGTTTGACAATTTTTTGTTTATGTGAAAACTAAAGCTATAGTTACTATAGATTTCAATTATAAATTTACCAAATACTCTATAGAAATAGGAATTAAATTAGAATTGAATATGTGTGTGTATTTATATATCACTTTTGTGGCTATTTATATTATTTACAAATGCAATATACACAATATATAATCACAATCACACGCATATAGTATATAGCGTATCGATATTTATACACACATAATTTCACTTCACAATGTACGCTAAATGTTATTTTTCTCTTTATAGTGAATATATGTAATTTTTTTCCTTGTGATAACTAATCATTAATTTAATTGTATATTCTAAATAAAACTATAATTTCATTTCAAACAAAGCTATAAAATATTTTCTGTTGGCCTAAGGCACACAACTCAAAATAAATGCTGACATAGTTTTAATTTAACCGAAGGGTCTTAAGTGTTACACTCTCTGTAGGATGGATTGCTGATGATAGGGAGATCAAAGTTTAAAGCTTGGGAATTTGTTCTAAGGGTGGTATTTTCTAGATGGTTTTCCAGTTCCTCCACGAACATGTGGGTGCACTTCTTATAAAATCAACCTTTCTCATCCCAAACACCTTAGCGTAATTAGTACAATAGCCTATAACACAAACGAGCAGTAAGAAGCGTTTATTAAATTAATATATTAAAGATTGTATTCTTATCTGTACGATATTACATTTAAAATTGAATTCTATAGCCTTTACCGAAAATGTGTATTCAGCCAAGTTGGGTATAATAATTCCCTATTTAAAAACAATAATACTATTTCTCAACAGAAACACGATTTTGCACGAGAACTTTGAATGGAACCGGTAAATCTGTCCCCTCATTAACAAGCAGCCAACAAACTTAAGCGTCACATTTGATCCCTACTGAGGAGTGTGTTTATATCCATCCAGTATTATATATATATATATATNATATATATATAATTTATATTATTATAATAAGCACCACGTTTTTATACCAGTTAGGCTTATATGCATACAATATAGAGGTCACTGGGTGCGAATAGAAAAGAAGGTAAATGTAGTAATTTGTTTACTTTAATATACTATCTAAGATAAGATTAACAAAGCGTTCCAAGTATCCAATATCCTAACTAAGTAAATTCGCCAACATTTAATTGTTTTTTGATGCTGAGATGTGTTAACAGCTTTGGAATATCTTTTATAAACTTCCGGTAAATATGGGCGCAAATGCCGAAGTAATAATTCTTCGTACAACAAAACCTGTGAAAATTTTAAAATGGAAAGTGAAAGAAGGAACTGTTCTCTCTGTTGGTCGCGTAATATTACTATACGGTTCAAATACAAGTAAGGAACAAATGAAACTGAAAGCAGCACATGGTGGGACTGTGCGGAAACTGCTGGTTCGAGAGGATGACATTGTGCACCCAGGGTTAGTATACAAGCCCAGGGGAAATTTAAGGTTGGATGATCCAGGGGGCGGGGGAGGGTAGGGAGGTGGACTGAACTGTTTGAGTGTAAATATCTGAATGTAGATAATGAGACAGTGATAGGTTCTTCTCATGAATTATATCGACTAATTTCCTGTTGTTTTTTGTTTCAAAAAATAAATAGAAATGTCTCGGCCAAATAAAAAATGTTTACCTTCACAATTTCTATTGAACGGCATCCTTTTTTCTTAGTAACAGTTTTCTATTTTGATTGTTTGGCAAACAAGGTTATTTTTGTTTACATGCTCATTTTCTCGAACCCCAAACATTTTTTTAGTTCACGTAACCTCTTCATGTGATGTTTCTAACGTCCTGTATATTTGTGTCCAGCGAAGGTCTGCTGAAGATGGAACTGTGCACTCATCCGACAGTCATGAAGGACATGTGTGCTGAATGTGGGGCAGACCTACGGCAAGAGGACCAACAACTGCTCAACGCCTCCGTCCCAATGGTGCACAGTATCCCAGAGCTGAAAGTCAGTCAAGAGGCGAGTTTTTTTTTGCTATTAAAGACAATAATCTCTGTTGTGTTTTCTATCGAGCTATTTTATATGCTTAACATTTCTGTATAATGGTTTCTATAAACTTGGAAATGTTTTGAAAATAATGTTTGATTAAACCCAAAGAAATTTGCTGAGGAAGCCATTTTTTGTTTATTTAAATTCAGTATTGTGTCTTATAAGAATTTTTCTTCTGTTTATTAACTTGCCAACATTATAATTTTGTTCCAGCAAGCTCAGATAATAGGAAAAGCAGATGAGGAACGTCTTTTAAAAGAGAGGAAACTTGTGTTGTTGGTAGACTTGGATCAAACTTTGATACACACCACAAACGATAATATCCCGCCAAACTTAAAGGTGGGTACTTGTAGAACATCAGTTGAACTCCTTGGCTGTTTTATGCCCAGAACATTTATTTTCAAGGGTAGGCCAACCACATTTAAGTGATGAGTTAAATACCAGTTTGGAGCCAGTTTTAGTCTTGTACGAAAGACGGTACATTGGTGATTCACACTTAGTGAGGTCCCAGGCAGTAATAACACCCACCTTGGCTAAACTACCCTTTGAAAACCATACTAACAACTCCACCATTTGACTAAACCAAACTCGCACAGATTAAAGTGACCCAATGTTTTCAGGATGTGTATCACTTCCAACTACACGGGACATCGTCTCCGTGGTATCACACCAGACTCCGACCCGGGACCCACAAGTTCCTCAAGGAAATCAGCTACCTGTATGAGCTCCACATATGTACATTCGGATCTCGTAACTACGCACACATGATTGCTATGTTCCTTGATCATGACGGACAATACTTCTCGCATCGGATACTTTCTCGGGACGAGTGTTTCAGTCCGCACTCTAAGACTGCCAACCTAAAGTGAGATCACCGTTTAAACTTGAGTACACTAGGAATCCTGGAATATTAGTGTTTCATGAAGCAACAATTATAGGATTATAAATCCAATTTGCTATCATAACATGTAATTATGTGCTGTAAAGACTTGGAATGTTATTTATAATAGTTAAACTATTCCTTATTGTCTAAATTTCAATATTAAAATTCATAATAATACTGCTCAACACAAGAATTGACAAGTATCCTCGTAAAAACTAAGACACATCAAAAGTTTGTCTGTACCACATCTATAAAACCGTGCCCTTTGTTAAGTCCTTTGTCTAACATTAAAAATTCCTGTTTAAGTGACTTGTATCGGGGATCGCGAGGTCTAGAACGCACGTCACACTCTTGTTAAATTAGACTGCCGGTGATGTGGAGAATCGTGGTCAGGTGTACTGATGGTGATTCTTACTCTACCTCCACACAAATGTGGGTACATTTCCTCTAGGTTCCATCTTCCTCAGTCTTATACAATTAGTGTACAATAAAGATATGCATCATGTCTGTGGAGTCTGTAAAAATGTACAAACTCCAGCTTCAAATTAAAACTTATAATATTATTGCAATATATGGTAATTATATAATTTCAACTTAATACTTTTTTAATCTTTAGGACCATTATTTGTAATTTGTATTGAAAAATTGTCTTAAACTAAAATCTACAAAGGTCAAAGAAGCTTCCTGTATAGTAAGGCCTTGGAACATTTTACTGCAGTAAATCTATTACTAATAAATATACATTAGAGTGCCGACTCCACAGTCCTGATATGTGTACAAAGATGCTGTGATAAAACAAAAAACTATCTTAATGAAATATTTCAATTTCAATTTGAAGTAATCTGTCTCTTCTTTGTGTAAAATGATGTGCGAGTAACCAGTGCATTTGCCCAGGTCACTGTTCCCCTGCGGGGACAACATGGTATGTATCATTGATGACCGTGAGGACGTATGGAATAATGCCCCCAACTTGATCCACGTGAAGCCGTACCACTTCTTCCAGCATACGGGTGACATCAACGCCCCGCCGGGTCTCGCCAAGCAAGAGAATGATGATAAGGAGGGCTACGACTTCTCACGAATGGGTGAGTCTGGTCCGCCTGCTCGCCTATTGGATGTATCTTGTGCTTGTCAATAGAGGTATTGCTTCATTGCAGACTTGCTAGTCCCCAAGTTAACTTGATTGGTTAAACCGTTTAAAGTGATAGCCTTAGATAGGTGTACAAGTTTGGTTTTCCTATTTTCTCCTTATACTAATGTGAGCTAATGCTGGTTCATTTACTTTAAAATAACCCTTCCCACCCTTAAGAATTGTTCTGTTGATATTTGCAGGATCCCCGGAGAATAAACTGCTGAGCGAACAAAACGGATCAGAAGTACTAGTTGATAAAACTATAGAGGAAATAAACGAAGTAGAAGAAAGAGATGACGAGGAAGAGATAGTACAAATAGAGGAATTAAATGAATTGGAAAAAGAACAAGATAAAGTAGTTGACAAGAATAAACAGGCAGAGGAAAGAGAAGAGGATGACGGCAGTGAAATGAAAGAACAAGGCACAAATGATGTGAAGGAAGTCGAAGGAAGCACGAAGGAACATTCTGAGAAGTCGCAAGAGAGTAGTGAACACGAGAGTAGTGACAAGGAGGAGGAGAGTGAAGGGTGTAGTGTGGATATAGCGAGTGACCTGGCTCTCTCGAACGATAGGACCGACAGTGAAGTGTGTGAAAACGGTGAAGCGGCGGTCAAGAGGGAGGGGGGGGAGGAATCAAACAGTAGAGAAGTGACAAAACCGGGTGATAGTGAGACATACAAGTCTGAAAATGAGACTGATGTCGTTCGAGACAAGAAGACAGGAGATAAGAGTGATGTTAGTGATAGGACCAATATGGCGGACGCTAGTGACGAGGGGCAGAAGAGTAAAGGGGAAGATGACCTGGTCGAGGTGGAAGACGGAGATGATTACTTGTTGTACCTCGAGGAGATCCTCAGAACAATCCATCGAGCATTTTATCAGCTTTATGATCAACTCGACGGGGAAGTACCTGATTTGAAAACTGTTGTACCTTATGTTCGGAGAAAGGTGAGCTAATACAAGGTTTTAAATCACGGTACCTGAAAAATGTTTTTTACCATTTTCTTTTGTAATTTAGAAAACCACCTTGTCCAGCTGTCATCATGGCGTTTGACAGGATTCTTAGATTTGATTTATGATTAAATTCCTGCTGATACATTATGTTATTTTGAAAAAATATTTGAATCAAATCAGTGATGCTTTTGTTTAAAATGTAATAAACCATTTTTTATCAAGGTCAAACTCAATTGGTATGATTCTTTTTTTTTTAAAAGCAAGCTTCAGGAAACTAAGTCTATTGGAAAAAATTAAGAAAAAATATCATAGCTAAGGATGTGTTAAGACCACTTTTTCAATTTGAACCAAATTTGAATCAAATATATGAAATATTCTCAAAGTCAAACTTAAGTTTGAATATTTTTGTTTTTGTGCTTGTTGAAAAACTTCTTAAGGTGTGCTTAAATTCATATAACTTTATGCACTAAAATCCGTTTGAAAATTTTTATTGCTCAATTGATTGTCATATTTCACTAAAATATGATAAATTATCATATTAACACAACATACAAGTAAATACTCCAGAGGTTTCTAAATGGATATTAATTTGTACTACACACTCCATTTACTCTTTAATTTAGCTGATTTACATTGATGGGTGACCCCGTCTTGTAAGTTCTGCCATAGTGGGTATGTGCATGCAAGGTAAGCGTGTTACCCCCTATGGAGTACAGTGGATTTTTTTCATGTTTTGCCCTCCCAAATCCATTGTAACCTCGTGGTTGGTATGGTTGTCTAGGTACTTGCCGGTACGAGTCTTGTGTTGAGTGGCTTGGTCCCGACACATGTCCCCCTCCAGAAGAGCCGGCCCTACCTTGTGGCCAAATCACTGGGTGCGACTGTGACTGCTGAGATCACCCCACAGACCACCCATCTTGTAGCTGTCCGTCCTGGCACCGCCAAGGTGAATTCTGCACGGCGTATCAAGGGTCTCCTCATGGTCACGTCTGACTGGTTGTGGAGCTGTGCTGAACGCTGGGAGAGAGTTGACGAGCGTCTGTTCCCGTTGGGGCGCAAGATGTCAGTAAAGAGGCATCCTCCCCCACATTGTGGCAGTCCAGAGCTACTCTCCTCACAACCGATGCCTGCCGTTAGGTACATTCATGCACCGGGCATACTTAGTGAACTCTTTGATTCAGAGCAAAGCAGAATCAAATCATATTAAATATTTCTAAAGTAAAATCAAAGTTCAAATAATATTACTAACCAAATGTTAAATGGTAAAAAGAAATATTACACTTAGCATATTTATATGACTTTAGGTACGGTGGGATCAGCTATGATTAGGTATGATCATTTATAGAACATCCACTAAACAGCATTTTAACATCAATATGGATTAATTCAGATATAGTCAGCATTAAAATATACTTTTATTTTTTCCTATAAACCTTTCTCTTTACCTAGACACGCTTAATTAATATAGTTGAAAAATCAAAAAGTGATAGTATATGACAGCAAAACCTCATCAGCTTTACTTAGACTTCTCATTTAAGAGTTGAACTTCACACAGCACTAATTTTAGTTATTATTTTTGTTAGTGAAGATTCATAATTGACAAAACCAGAATTTTTTTTATGAAGCTGATATATTTTCCTTATTGGATGAAATGTTAGTAATTTGATCACATTGTACATGAGCTATTGATGTTTTATTTATTTTACGTGCAGACAGTGACATTGATACATTTGTTTCTCTACAAATTGCTCAGACAGCGGACACCCAGCGGTCGCTTCATGGACACAATAAACCCACTCATGTCTTTCTCCCCTGAGGACATTGCCAACATGGACAGAGAGGTGGAGGATATATTCAACGAATCAGAAAGTGAGAACGAGAGAGAGCGACCGACCAAACAGTTGACGTCGATCCCTGAGGAGGACTCCAGCAGCAGTAGCAGTTCAGCAGATTCACTTGCAGGTTTGTTCCATCGAGTGCTTCCGGTCTGGTTCACTGTTTACTATACATCCGGGCCAGTTTTACTGAGGGTCATATGGTTTAAATGGTGTTCTATCTCCCTCTAAATGTGGGTACATTTCAGCTACTGTCCTCATTCTTACTCCATTAGTATTATAAAATGACTCCAATAGTTAATCAAACGGGTGCAAAAAAAACATATCTTTTATCTAGTTATTAAACCCTGCAAATATAAGAGTTTCAATTTTGAATCATCCACTTCAATGGCATGGTTTAAGGCATCACTCTCACAATAGACTAGAAAGTCATTGACATATCAAGGTTCAATACCAGTCCGGTGTATTGAGTGTAGTTTTTTCTTAAATAATGGTTTCTTACTTTCTCTCCCNAAAAAATGGTTTCTTACTTTCCCCCCCCCCCCCCCCAAATGCAGGTACACTTCCTCTAAATTCAACCTTCCCCATCCCTAACTTATTAAAGTAATTAGTACACAAGTGTATAACCCAAACAGGTAGTAAGATGTGGTGCTAAAAAAATCTAATCTGAATCGTAGGTAACTAACTTGAATAAAATATTCTATACAAAAATGTTTAAATCTGAATCAAGTCCGATAAAAAAAATCACAAAACCATGTTCAAATAATGACTAGATTTTAAATATAACAAGATTCACAAGTTGAGATGGTCAAGTCAAATAATGATCTATGATGACTCATTTAAAAAGTTAAATTATTTAAACGTTTTACTTCTAGAGTCAAATCTGGATTTAATGCCATTGAATTCGATTTTTGGATCTATTTGGATTTAAAATTGCGAACCTGATACGACTCTTTCAAATATTAATATTCAGGAAAATTATGTAGAAAGAAATACTATACAGTGAGGTAACGTACGTGATAGAGAAGAAAGACAACCTGAAAGGATAGTTAGGTTAGTTCAGGAAATGAACACACTTCTCTCTTCATTCACTTTTCACAATTATTTTCACTTACATATCGTTTTTGAAATTTTGGAGATACTCCTTTATTATATTAAAAGTAACATATACAAAATGTTTATTTTCAAATTTCTCAAGTATGTAGCCCCACTTTACCATTTATTTTTGTGTGTGCTATAAATAAAAATTCAAAATCTCATATCTTTGGAGTTTTTTAAAAATGTTCAAGTTGAGTTGAAACAAAATGACCTGAACTAAGAACCTGTATTTGTCTTGGACCCTCTTGTCGTGTTCTCACAGGGGAGCACCCTCACGGATGGGGCAAGCTCACCACAGCCGCCAGGAAGCGGGGCACGGGCACCGAGTCTGACGAGGAGGACATGCCGAGCGCCAAGTTCCGTCGGGGTGAGGCACTACCGAGTGACCTTGACCTTGGTGATGAGGAGGACAGTGTTGGGAGCAACGACCCACCAGATGAGGTGGACGACGGGGATTGGAACATGATGGGGGCAGAGCTGGAAAGAGAGTTCCTTTCTGGGAACCAAGAATGAACCACATTCTCTTAAGCAAGGCGAGGGACTCGTCAGATTAGTGGAGACTTGAGCGTTATGTAGAACACAGTGGGAGGGAGGGGCAGAATAGTTGATGGTATTAACAGGAATACTCTAAAGTTGAACAAATGTTTATAAAAAACTTTGTTTACAAGTGTGTTCATAGTTATAGTTATCAGCCCAGTTGGAACCCTATGAAGGGTTGAGTTACTCTGACTCTGAACCCGCCCAGTTCTTAGTTGTGGTACAAGTCTGAGAGTTTTCAACTTTGTTACACAATCAAGGGCGAAGAAGAGAAAGCTAACAGTGAGAGATTGTGAACAGAATGACAGATAGGTTCATTGAACATTTCACTTCGGTTCTAGCACTTGGATGTGTGCACAACTTGCTTGCAATTACAATACTTTGAAACCAACCAAGTATATCATGTTAAACATTTCTTTTATTCAAATTAGTATAAATTGAGTGCTGAAAGGTTGACAACCAATGGAAAGGGAAGGGCAAGACCTACTCATAAGATGCATGTAGGTCCATAATAACTTACAATTAAAACTGCTGATATCACGATTATCTCGGTTCATATTATTATTCATTTATTCTTGATTCCTCAGCATTTACAATCAAAATCCTTTTCCTCGCATCAAACCCTAGCTGTAAACTCATGTTTCCGCAATGTCCGGGGGGAGGAGGGAATATATCACAATTGTATTATCATTCTTAGTCTGTTTCATTGATGATGTAAAGATAAACTATACAATAGTCCATATTATTGGACACGTTTGATACATTTTTATGACAACTTTATAATTAGTAAATCAAATTAAACATATTTTTAGAATGCCAAATTTTAGTGACTTTCAATTAATGTTGACGGTCGAAAGAGGGCTTAATATAAAAAATCAGGGCTTGTATTGTGTACTATAATGTGGTTGAAAAAAACCCTAAAATGTGTAGGTAATAAAAAAACTAAATAAAATGTCCATGTTTGATTTGCACAAGGTCATGTTGAGAACATTTACGATTTGCCTGTATGGAAGTGAAACAGCAAAAATAATTTCCACAATGAAAAAACCCAATTCTGAAAAGTTCTGTTACATTTAAATGCCAGAACTTTAAATTTCTGGGATTTGAGAACTGAGCATGAAGAGTTGTGATGGTAAGATCTATTCTCGATTCCTATGAGTCAGTTGGGCAATAAGAAATTGAGTTTGATGTATCCTGGTTTAAAACACAACACACAAATGTTTGTGTCACATTAAGAGTGGTTTTAATTGACTTGTAAGTTGTGTGATATCTTATTATTTCAATGTGAATATTTATCCCCACAAGTTTGTAGTCTTTGCCCTTCCCTTCACAGGTTATTTGTTCACATATGTTACGAGACCTGCCATTTTTTTACTCCTGATTGTTTAAAGCTGGAAAACGATAATAAATGAACTTTGAGCTAGATCTCAAGATTGCTACTCGTTTGTTTATAAAAAAATACAATAAAATTATTATTAATCTTCATTTCTAATTATACCCTAAAAAAATTATTTGAAAGATGAAGGAATGTGTGTCAGACTTGGATAATACTCGCCAGCATAGCTCATTTGGTCAAGTATTAGCACACTTAAGTCAGAGATCTGCTGTTCAGATCTCTGTCTGGGCACATCTATCAAATATATCACATTAGTAATGAGGGGCTGAATGTTTTTCCAAGTGTGGGGTCGATCACACGATATGATGGCTATGGAGTCTTGGGAGATAGATTAATGAAATAACATCTCTCACTTTGTGGTGGGTAGAAGGAAACTTTTAATCTCAAAACTTTGCGGTTTACTCATATAAATGCTAAATAATTAGAGATGGGCCACTCAAATCTTCAAATTCACCGAATCCTGACAAGTACCTCCTAAACAAATCATAATATTATGAATTCAAAAAGATTAGTTGGTTAGACCGACTTGAAAAGCAAAACTTAATCCATAATCATTATTTTGTTAGACAAAAGAAATAAGCATAAATAAAATCATTATTTAAAAAAAAAAGTTATGTGTAGAAAATTTAACATAGCTAATAAATAGCCTACCCTCCCACCTCTAAGGGAAACTTGAACTTGACCATTACAGCGCATACTCACTTCTAAAACTTTCACCTCATGAAAAATCTTGTAAGTATTCTAATGAACACATTAAAACTCTTCAAAAACTGAAAACCAAAACTAGAATTACAAATAAACTCTAAATAAATAAAACAAATTACAGCTTTTTTTAACAGAAATAGAAACCATTACACACGATACAAAGACTAATTCTTATTACCCAACTTGTTTCAATTATCTACAACTATGCAAAGAACTTCATATTATTTCATATACCGTATTGGCCCGAAAATAAGCCGCATTTTTTTCCAAGAAACAGCTTTCATAAAACTCTAATGCGGCCTATAATTGCACTCTTAAATAATACACATTCAATGTTGTAACTATAGGATATCCATGTTGTTAAATCACTATATCTCGCCACCGCTATCTTATTTGTGTGTACAATATTTGAGCCATAATGGCTGCAAAATGAAATAATTTTTTCAGCGCATTCTATCGGCAATATACACTTTTGGTAAAGTGAGCTTAAATATTTCTAGTGAGATTTTGTTTCAGTATGTTGGTCAATATTTATTTTAATGTGAGAACAATAACTTAGTATGTGTATTAAATGGTCAACATTTATTCTATTGTGAGAACAATAATTTAATGTGTGTATTAAATTTGGAACATTTATTCTACAGTAAGAACAATAATTTAGTGCATGTATTAAATTCGGAACATTTATTCTATTGTGAGAACAATAATTTAGTGTGTGTATTAAATTCAGAACATTTATTCTACTGTAAGAACAATTTAGTGCGTATATTAAATTCTGAAGTGCAACATGACGGATCATGTTGAGAAAAGAGCGGGTTTTAGCCAGGGAATGAAGTGTGAACAACTTACCTTTTTTTCATGCGATTTAATTTTGATTATCAAAAACTTAATTTTTTTATTTCCAAGTAACATCATTTTAAGTGTAAATATTGTGAGTTTTTTTCTATAAAAGTGATTTTATTTAAGTAACCTAATTTTAAGTGTAAGCACCTACCATTAAACAATTTCTATTTTCAAATGATTTAATACACTGATCATATTTAAGTGGGAATATTGTTTTGTTCTCTAAAAGTGTCGAAAATTTAGGGGGCAGCCTATTTTCGGGCCAATACAGTAATCCGTAAGTTAGATATTTTGTTGGGTTTCATGAAAAATAAATACTGTCAACAGTTAAACACCTATAAAACGGTTTATTTATGCATACCAGCCTACATAATGTATGTCAATTGTTTAAAATCTAATCACTTAGTAAGCACTATTGAGTTTTAAGAATCAAATAACTTGAGTCATAATTTGTTTTTAAAATAATTTTAAATAAGAGTTTATTTTTCTTTTTAAATATGTTATTGAAGTAATTGTAAAAGTATTCAAACCTAGTCCTACTTAATAAAATGGGAATGAACATATTGCAAGAGTCGAAACATGTTTGTGTTTTAAATAGAATGCATTCTCAGAAATAGATATATTGAAAGAATCGAATATATCTCTTGTTTTCTACACGAAGATAGAGAAACTAATAAAACATACCTACAATAGCCCCATGACTTCTTTGGTGCTGAGTGACAGCTCACAGCTGACTTCTGACGGCTTTGAAAAGTTACCAGACCAAATTATGTATCCCTATGCCAAACCAAATGATCTGCAAAAACGTGTGTTTAGCAGCTGTCACTTCTGACAGTCAAAATTTAGGTATATACCTAAATGTTGACTGTCAGAAGTAAGCTGTGAGCTGTCAGTCAGCACCAAAGAAGCCATGGGACTACTGTAGGCATTCTTGAGTTCAAGCATGGGCATTGTTATCAAAATTAGCAGGAAATTGTTTTGGTGGTTTAAAAACTTTAATTGTTTCTCATTAGGATTATTATTTATTTTATTTTTGGGATTCTGTCTGTTTTAAGAACAATATAATCAAGAAAATTATGTCAAGTCAAGTTTGGGACTATTTAAAATTTGTCTCTCTGATGAAGGTTTTGTGAGTTAAATGTTTCTCGTGGAAGTCATTCTCTTACAAGTGCTATGAAACATTTAAAGAGGCATTTAATTATAAAAATAAAGGTAGGCCTAAACTGTTTGTTTATATCCTGATAAGTCTATTTAATTGAGATAATACCAGCATTTCCACTTATAAATCATTTGGTTACTTAACAAATTGTTAAAAATTAATTTCAATTTTCCCATTAATAACATAATAGAGCTTTAAAACTACTGTTGACCAATAAATACATGATTGAAATTGTTTACTCTTGTTGCCATGACAAAGCAATGAAAATAAAAATGGTTAAGAAGATTATTAAATAATTGAAGGATTCCTTTTACTATTTTTATCAGGTCTACTTCTAAAATAATAATTTATGTTCAATAAAAAATGTAATATCAAGAATATAATGTTATATTAAATGTTTTCAAATTAAGATATTTAAAACTCATATTAATTAATACGTTTATCTGCAAAACTAGATCTAGTTTAATTTAGTTACTATTTGGTTATACACAGGGCCGTAGCTAGAATAATTGGCGCCCCCTCTCCGCAGCCACCCCATTTCCGCCCAGTCATAACGGAGCAGTTAATGGTGTCATCGTATTGTATACCTGTTTCAGATGTAATACAATAGCTGTATAACAAAAATCTTGCTATTACTAATGTGTCTTGCAATTATTGTCCCGTTTATAATTTGCTAATTCTATTAAATAGTAACAAAAAAAAAATTCAGTAAATATTTATTATAATTTAATATTCTTTTTATTAAAAATTAACTTATATAGATAATCTTATTCAATAGTCTGTGCTGATTATATGAACTTAAATACATGCTGTAGTAAAAAAAAAAATTGTAAATAGTTTGAATTGAATGAAGAATACTTTTTGTTTATTATTAATTGCTAGCTCAATTACTTATGAAAAATGTAGAAGTAACATTATTGTTAAAATATTAACAGAATTATTTTATACTTACAGTTTCACCTTTCTAGCTTTAACAGCAGCAAAATCATTGACTATTTCATCGTAATTAATATTTTTAGCAACATCTTTTTCTATTGATAGAATTGCCAAGTGTGTTAACCTGTCTTGACCCATTGATGACCTTAAGTAATTTTTTATTATTTTCAGCTTACTAAAACCTCGTTCACCAGATGCATTAGTAACTGGCAATGTTAAAAATAATCTGAAAGCAATTACTAAGTTTGGATAAGATGTGGCTATAGACATTTTGTGGATTAAATTTAATAGGTCAAGAGACGTTGCTTTTGAAAGATCCTTACTTTTTTCAAATAAAGAACTGGCCTGAAACTTAAAACTAGCTATTTCCCCCTCTATTTCAGAAGTATCCAGATCCTTATCATATTTATTTGCTAAGCGTTTTGCATTAGCTTTTAAATTTTCTACAGTCATAGAATGCAAGGACTTGCCCGTTAAAAAATTAAAGTCATCCAACACTTCACTAAAACATTTAAAACGCCATTCCATTTGTTCTAAGACTTTGTCCAAAATAACATGAAAGTCCATACTGAACCTTTGCTTTCCTGTCAAAACAGTGTCCTCACTTTCTTCCAAAGTTAGTCTTTTCCTCTTCTTTACTCTTTTCTCCTCGAAAAAGCAGTCAATTCCAAGAGATGTTGCAGCACAGATGTTCGATGCTTCATCCAGTATAACATCAATCCCTGTGTCTCGGATATCTTGTAAGGCATCTTTCAATCCAGTCAAGTGACTAACTGCACGGTCCACGGTCATATCTTTGTGCTGTAGCTGTTCATTCACGCGGGAGATCTGATTTAGTATTTTGTCCCACATAACAGAGTAACAAACAAACTTAAAATTAATTTGTTTAAGAAGACTTTTAACCACTGATAAACAGTCATGGAATTGGGGGTTGTTAGAAATTTCCTCTAAGGCCTCGACGACTTTATCAAGCTGTGAATAAAGTGCATGAACAGCAGAATATTTGGATGCCCATCTTGTATCACAGTGACGCTTGAGAGTGGTAGAAAGTTAGTTGGATAATATTTCCCACCTTTTGACACTGAAAGCAAACAATTTGTACAGTTCTTGTACTGTTCCAAAAAATGTGATAGCATCTGGAGAAACTCCAGCAGCGTGAACACCAACCAAATTCAATGAATGAGCAGCACATGGCATAAAACGTGCATGGCTGTTAATTGTTTGTATACGGGCCTGGACTCCTGAATACTTCCCAGCCATATTTGAACCATTATCGTATGTTTGCCCTCGGCAATTTTGAATATCAAGTTCATCGGCTTCTACTTTTTGTAGAATCTCTTCAGTTAAACCAGCTCCAGTCGTTTTACTAGTTTTTATGAAATCAATAAAACTTTCTTCAATAGAGCAAACACCCTCTGAAACTTTCACGTACCTAATAATCTGGCACATTTGTTCATGATGGGCTACATCTGGTGTACAATCAAATGAAATTGAGAAATATTTTGCCTCTCTGATGTATTTTAATATTTCTTGGCGTACAGTGTCACCTATTAAATTGATGAACTCGTTTTGAATTGTTGGAGAAAAGTAATTTGTAATTCCTTTTTTTTCTTTGCTTAAGGTAATATGCTCTTTTAGCTGTTTATCATAATGAGAAACAAACTCTAGCAAATTTAAAAAAATACCACAATTATTGGCATCGCGTATATTTGTACTTGAACCTCGAAAAGCCAAGTTGTTGACTGCACAAAACAAAATACAATCAACAATAATTTTGAGAATGTGCCGCCATTTCTCTTTTTCTTTTATGATAATTTCCTGTAGTTCAGTATCAATTGTACTGCCCTCTTTAATCCTTTTTTCAAAGTTTTTCCATGTAACATAGCATTCACGGTGTTCTACAGAATTTTCATGCTCTGGAATTCGAGGGTGTAATTTTTTCCAGTCAGAAAATCCTACTTTTGGATTTGCCAAGCATGAATTAGAATGCTTTCCAAATAGCATGCAGGGAAAACAGTAAATAGATTTTTTCTCTTCACTGTAAATTAGCCAGTTTCGCTCTACACTTTCTCCGTTCAAAAGTTTTTTATGGAACCAACTTCCCGTAAAATGCCTTTTTTCTGAATTAATTGATAAAAGAAAATTACCTGTTTTATTTTGTTCTGGACCATGTTCAACTAATAAGCTTATCATATGGTTATTCAAATCAGACCATGTTGTGGGATCATTAAAATTTTAGTTGATTCATTGTCCAAATCCTGTTCCTGGACATCTTCATAAGGAGTAAATGTTGTAAAGGACTGGTTAAGATTTGGTCTAGAACCCTCTGAATGTACATTTACACTACCATTTACATTCTTAGTTACTTTGGTAAAGTTTTCATTTTCTAAAAATGTTGATGTAGATGGCCTTTCAATACCTTGCTGTAGTGGTAGCGCAATGGTTGAGGGATCCACCTTCTTTACCCAACCCAGTTTTTGCCACTGCTTGGCTTGGACTATGTTATCTGCCTCTTGTTGCTTTTTCCGTTTTCTGCCTTGTGCTCCCGTACAACTTTGTAGGCCCCATTTTGACACACACACACACACACACACACACGTGACACAGTGTAATAAGTGTAATAATTCACACGCAAATTAATCAATAAAGTCATACAAATTTACAAACAATGCTAATCAATAAATGTCATTACAGTGTCACGGCAACAAGCAAATTTCACATTTAAAATTTATACTTTCACACGCTTCTCAGATAAATGTTAATTACGTTCCGTTCCTCATTCGGGCCGTTCTCTGTACGGCTCCTTTCACGTTCGGTCGTTTTACTTCCGCCCCTGCTGCCCTCCCTTGGCACGAAACACTGCGCGTACGGCACACTAACTGTTCACTGGCAGCTTGTCTTACTTGCTACCCCCCTTCGCAGGTGCCAAAACAAAGAGACCACATTCCTAAGCAGACAGTCAAGTTACAGCCCCTAATTACTTCCGCTTGGCTATCTCCCCCTCGCTTGGAATGTTTGCCCTTCGTCCGTCACATATTAATAGTAGAATTTACTGTCAGTGTCACCCAAGACAAATCTATACAAACATTTTGTGTTCGGATGATGGAAGTTTCATCAAGTCACCATTTTTATTCTTAAAGGAGAATTGTCTACGTCTTTTTAACTGCATGTTCGAATAAATTTCGCAATCGTACATTTTATATTTTTTAAATCTACATCTTGATGGCGCCTGGGGCGGCTGCCCCTGCTGCCTCCCCCTCGCTATGGCCCTGGTTATAGAATTATGTTGGGTAACCTGTTTAAAATATATGTTGATCTTATTTATTGCAATACATTATTTTACCAAACTTACATTTATATTAAAAAAGCATTTACTATTTCATATTGTTTGCTAGAAATATTATTTTAGTAATATATTTAATTTTAAAGTATCAGCATCTACTTTTATAAGCATTAAAAATTGAAATGAAGTAAATTTCTCAATAAAATAATGTCTAACCAATATGCATGTACAACTGCACATGGAGTAATAGAAATGGAACAGAAGACATGATCATGCAGGATTACACTAAGGAATAATAATAATAAACGAAATACGAAAACTTCAAATTTTTAATTGTTTATGATTTTTACATTTTCTTATAGGGTAAATTAAGTTAGTGAAGGATATTTTGGGGAAATATTAGCATATTAAAACATCAAGTTTATTAACTTTTTATCAAGACAGTGTAGAAACACTTTACAATAAGGTAATTTTATTATTATTATTTATTAAAATTACTTTACAATAAGGTAATTTTATTATTATTATTTATTAAAATTATCTAGCCATTGGGCCACCTGATTTTTTAAACATTTTACAATAAGGTAATTGATAGCGAAGGAAGTCAACATGAAAGGGTAATTAGGTTAAGCCTAGATATATACAAACACACTTCTCTATTCCTTCTTACACTTTGACACTTCCCACTCCTTTAAACTTCCACAATTTTACATTGTTTTGAATTTTCGGAAATATTTTCATAAGAAAAGACATTAATGAAAAATAAATATCCGAAAATTCAAACTAATGTGCAACTGTGGAAGTTTTAAAGAAGTGGGAAGTGTAAAAGTTTAAGAAGACATGAAGAGAAGTGTGTTTGTTCCTATCTAGTCCTAACATAACTATCCTTTCATGTTGGCGTACTTCATTAACACTTACTTTACATCACTGTACAGTGTTTTGTTATACATTTCCAAGCCATCATGCAATTATCCATTCCATTAACTTTTTTTATTATGAGTTAGTGTAATTTTAATTTCCTTAAAGACATGTGTGAAACAATTTTTTAATTTTTTTTTTAGATTTTAATTCTTTTAAATTGTGTTTTATAAGTGTTATTTCTAATTTAAAAATCAATATTTTCATTGTTTAACTTCTTTTTTCAAACATATTTACTATTTACTCTCTATAAAAATTATGAATATACTCGAACTCGGAAGCTTTTTGAAATATTCGACCCGAATGAAAAAACACAAACCCGCAGACCTCTAGTATGAACCATCCCAAATAGGTTAGGAAACAATTAAATTTTTTTTCCGGTTTCAGTTGTTGCTTGGTACAAAACATCACTCTCGCTAGAGGTTGAATTGCTAGTAACAGGGAGAATGGAATTTGAATTTCATCAGGTGTACAGAGTGTGGTTATACCTAAATAGTTTACCATACTCCCTCCACACAAATGCAGGTATATTTCCTCTAAAATTCTACCTTACCCTATTTTAAATGTCATCTTTTGTTTTTTGCTACTGTTACACCCATGATGTCCAAGTGAGATAATTACTACATTTCTAATAAGATTTTAACTAGATTAAAATACTTAATTTAATTGAAAACCTAATTCAGAACTTAAGACATCAACTTTGAAAAAGATGGCCTGTCATCTAGCGCTGAAGGTGCTAATTCCATCCACTCTCTTTGTCGCAACAAGCAGAGGATTCTCCAGGCCTTGAGTGAAATTTGAAAAAATCGACCATTTCTCGAGTAGTTGAGTAATATTTGAAGTCAACTTGAATTAAATAGCCAAGCTATTATAGTTTGCTAATTAGGGTTATAGCCGCATCTAAATATCATATTACTTACTGGACAAGGCAACCAAACCCAGGAGCAATAGTGAAATAAAGCCCCTCTAAGTCAAAGGTGTGTGTTAGTTGGTAGCTCGCGCTCATTCTATAACTTAATTTTAACAGACGATCTCCACACACCCATCAAAGACTCTGCCTTAAAATATGAGTGAAGAATGGCCCTGGGCAAGGGACAACTCCTGGAAAGCTCAGTGACCAGAGCATTAGCGTTGCCAAAGATCCTAGGTTCTATTTCTTTGTCCAGATGTCATTTTTCAATATAAAGGATATGAAGTTAAACTTGTTTGTGTCAAAGAGATGTTAGCGGTGAAAATTCAACTTGCTAAGGGAGGAACATATGGTATTCTCAAACAGTTGTAAAGTTAGGTACAGAATCAGAGATTGGTGTGTACATAACACAAATACAGAATGGACCAACTAAGGAATTATAATTATGTCTAGTTGCGCTAGACTGCATATGGCTGATCATCGTCCGGGAACTCGTGATATTTGATATAACTTTCTCTGTGAGTGAAGTCTTTCTTGTCCTCCTGCCAGCCACGGTCCGGAGCATCGTCATATTTGAAGGCATTCTCGGACTCTCCATAGAGCTTGTTGGCTTCCGCTACTTCATCCCTGGATAAAATACAGGAAGTTGTAACTTTGGAGATCTCTTCGGAGAATATTTCAAAAATAATACTGTACATTTGTCTAATAGGACATTGAAATATTTATAACACTAAGTTAAGGCCTCTATTAGAGTTGGGTTATTTTGATAGCTCTGATAGAACCTAACCTAGGTCAAGGTATTTGTTCAATGCTCACCTGTATTTTCCTACCACAACCTTCTTCCCCGTCAGGGGATCTGTGATGTCTCCAATAGGATAGACCACGTGTTTAACCATGTGTGAAATCAGTCGAGTCATCTTCTTGGGCAGTTCCTGAATCAGCACAATATCTCCAGTCTTACATTTCTTCTCGGGGTCATGAGCGTAAATAAACTCTTCTTTATTGAAATACTGTAACCAAAAACATAAGAGGGCCATATACTTGGAAGGGATGTGTGATAGAAGCAATTATTATGGATGTGAATAAAGCATCTGAGGAAATCCAGACCTGCTTTAGTGGGTCTACATCAAAGAACTGTTCGTTCAGGACAGTGTGAAACACTGGAACACTAAGGTATTCTTCAAGGTGAGCTTTGTGACCAATTTATTTAGTTTTCCCTTATCATAAAAATTGTTTTATCAAAACTAAACTTAAACTTTTACTTGAAAGTACATCATCAAATACTTAAGTTAGTGTGTGTGTGTATAGATATGAATGTGTGTTGTAAAAAGATCTCAGGAATTTTGAATATTTCCAGGGTAATAGTAGGCTTTATGTCCCGTTTTAGGCTCTTTTTCGTTGTCACGGTATAATGTTTAGTTATTTTATTCACTTTATTATGCAAACAAGCATATGTATAATTGGACAAAACAAAGATTTATAAATATTTAATAAACACTACATCCAAACAAATCTCGACAACACATTGCCAAATCACTTAATCATTATTAATGTTAATTGATGATACCGTGCAACTTTTCGAACTACTGTGTGTTACACCCATGATACTGCGCGCTATAACGGATGACATCCTATGGTACTTATGCCGGGATTATGATCAACTTAACGTAATAGATGTCCTGGAAGGTCGTTCACATTAATTGAACGTTACATGAAGGGTATAACATGATCTAGCCAGTCGATTTTTATGTGAGTAACATCTACAGGTCTATTTAGTAATTATTATTATTAGCACTGCGTCTTACTACCTGTTCAGGTTATACGCATGTATGTTAATGTGTAATGGTAGGCTGATTGTGAAATGAAATGGAGGACCTACCGTTTAACGTGGGATCTGAACCACGGCAGAGGCCTGGCATTCCACACATTCACAAGTTGTGATTAATATACGTCTTGTCAGAGCTGAAGGAAGGGTTTGGCAATGAGATAAATCTGTGCCAGGACCAAGGATTGAACCCCGGGCCCCCAGGACAGAAGTCTGACATCTTACCTCTAGACCGCCAGTAATTAATTTGTTGGTTTTATGTCCAAGGTTTACTCTTTAGCTTAAGTTCTAGTAATTAGACATTGAAAAATAATTAAACTATAATAGGAAAGTTAAATTTATCAAAAAAAAGTTTAACAATAGATATTTACTAAATCGATTGAAAACTGTAAACATTCACAGATCATCACTGTACAAATAGTACAAGTCACAAATCATACTCGAGAATGAAGATGTTTGGCTCAAGTTGTTACGTGAATCGTGATCACACATGCTATCCTAAGTTAATTTAACTTTCAGTGAACGTTACATTAAGTTAATGTTAACTTAACGTAAAGGACCTTTTCGTGTGTTTAAATGGAAGTGATCACAATGCAGTTAACTTAATGTAAGAGATATCCTTGTAGGTCTTTTACTTTAAGTGAACGTTACTTGAAGGGTATCACATGATCTAGCCAGCCAATCATTATGCGAGTAATTAATTCGTTGTATTATGACTAATGTTTATTCTTTAGCATAATTTTTAGTGACCAGACAGTGAAACAAAATATTAAACTAAAATATGTAAGCTAATTTATAAAAAAGTTTATTAATAGATGTTTATTTTATCGCTTGAAAACTGTAAACATTCACAGATATTCAATGTACAATTAGTACACATCACAGATCATAATCGAGAATGAAGATGTTTAGCTCGAATTGTTCCGTTAAGTTACATGAATCGTGATCACACATCTTTTTTTCCCCAAGTTAACTTAACTATAAGTGAACATTGCGCTAAGTTAAAGTTAGGTTGATCGTAATCCCCGCATTACCCTCTAGCTTAGGTGAGTGGAACATTTTAATAGGCCTGTAGTAAAAAGAGTGGTTTACTAATCATTGCAACGTATTTTTATGTTTGTAACAATGTACGGCTGATAACAATATTTTTGTTATTTTAAGGAAAAAATTGGAATGTTATAGTGTACAATCCACGTTTAATGTCCTATGAACCAACTTGCCATTAATAAATTCGTGTCCAATTCCATTCGTTTTACTTTGAACTTGGAGGCATTTTGCTTAACGCACGGCACACACTGACCTAATAACATAAATGAACGACTTGCTGCTTTTAATGACATTGTTACATTACTTTGAAATAACTTTATAGAAAATTAGCAATGAAAATCATTCTTTAATAATTATATATTTAAAGTTATTCCAATGGAGCCAATATTGCAAAATAAAACTATTTCCAAGTGTTTAAGCTTATTTAATGATCCACAAAAGCCGTAACCTTTTTGTTAGATAATTAATAATAAATCCAGATACAAGAGAGCGCTGTATTTTTCTACTGACATTATTATATTGTTCATTAAAATCTTTCACCTCTTTGGAATATACAAAATAACCATCATTTCAAATGCTTAGTCCCTTTGCTATAAAGAAAGTTCCCTAATGAACACGTCAGTCTTTACATTTACGTATTTCACTTGTTCTTCATATGTCAAAAATATAGAGGATGGCGAAGTTTAAAGGTTATGGATATTTTCAATGTTTACAATAATAGGAAATTAACAGTTTAAAGATTAAATTGTAATATTTATGATCAATATGATTTCGGATTGGTGTTTAGAAGAAAAGCGCGCTAATAGAAGTTTTATTTTTAGCATTTTTCAACAGTGCTGTTCTCCCAAGGAAGGTATGCACAGATACCTATTTTTTGCAATATTCGCCTTTGGAGCAGTTTTCGCCTTTTCTGTCACATTTCTTTCACAATATTTAAGGACACAGTGCTGTGGCGTCGAACTACATAACTCGGCAAAAATACAGCACAAAGTTTTCACGCCACTACCACACGAAAATCATCTAGATGTTGTCTATGAAGATACATTAAGATTGATTTTAAGAAAGACTTCGGTATCTACAGATGTGACAACCTCTAAAACAGGTAATATTCAACATTTATTTTTCAAAGTACCTTATGATGTTAATATTAAAGCTTAATGTCACTTTTTCAGTGTTCACTTTAACGATTTATCTAATAAATTAATTTATATATAGAATTGTAATAATTTTAAAGTTATAAGTACTCTGATCCATGCTATATCATGGGAACAAAGAAGTTAATAAGTGCTGGTAAAATTATTATTATTAGCACCGCGTCTTACTACCCGTTCGGGTTATACACACTTTCGTTAATGTGTAATGGTAAGGTGATTGTGAAATGAAATGGAGGACCTACAGTTTAACGTGGAATCCGAACCACGGTGGAGGCCTGGCATTCCCCATATTCACAAGATGTCTTGTCATAGGTGAAGGAAGGGTTTGATAATCAGATAAATCTGTGCCGGGATCGAGGATTGAACCCCAGCTGCCAGCACAGAAGTCTGACACCTTACCCCTAGACCGCCAGGTCACCTTTTGCCGGTAAAAGTGGCATGTTTTATTTATAATTTTTTTTTGTAACAAATATAATACATTATGTAAACTAAAAATATAACTGTGTGGGATAAATATGTCTGACTGGAATTATGCACATATTGTTATGGGAATCATTCTAGAGAAGGGGAAACTGATGTGGGGCGTATGTCTACAATGTATGTGAGTGTACAGAGAGATGCGAGTAGTTAGACATCTGAAATTAGAGTATGGTATCTCAAACCTGCTCCAGTAGTCGAATAGTCAAAGACATTACTCTCCCAGTAGCATGAGCTAGTGTTTAGGATATCAAGGTTAAAATCTTTGGTCGTGTGTACTGAGGGTGGTTTCTCCTAAATAGTTTTCCAATCAAATCTTTTTGTCTGTATAATGGAAGTGGAGGAGTGGAAGGGCCTTAACAAACCAAACTAATGAGATAACTTTAGAAGAAAGGCAGTCATCAATAGGTGCAATATCACCTGTCAGATATAAACTAATCAAGAACCTCTGATGTTTTTATGATGTCATAGTTGCACATTGTTGCAGGTTTGGATGCGGAGGCCGTGGTGTCCTTACAGGCTGCTCTCGAGATGAAAAATGTGGGGAAAAATGAGAAAGCTTGGAAATTGTTCCAGCATGCGGTGGCTCTGGCACCGAAACATTCAGATATTTTGACGTATTATGGGGAATTCTTGGAGCAGACGCAGAATGACGTGTTGACAGCTGATCAGCTGTATTTTCAAGCGTTGGCTTTTTCACCTGAGCACTCTCGAGCTCTCGGCAACAGAGAGCGTACGGCGAGGATTGTCAAGGAAATGGATCGTTCCACTCTGAAGAGGATCGATGACAAACGAGATCAAATATCTTCCATACCAGATTCAAATTCAGCTTTTCGGCGTGTGAAGAAGGAAGCATATTTTCAGGTAAAATTAATACACATTTGTTTAAAGTCTGAACATGAGTCAAGTGTCCAACAGATGGATATTATGGTAAAACATTTGTGGAATTTAATAAAATGCTATCAGCTTCAATGACCAAATGGTCTATGATGTCAGCTTTGTAACAGGCTGGATGGCTAGTTAATAAAAATCAAGGTTTGAATCCCATTCGGGTGTACTGTCAGTTGCTTTTCCTAAAGGTTTTCCATAAATGGGTTACCATTCATATAAAGGTTCATTTAATTTAAATTCACCCTTTCTCATTCCCAACCTATTAGTGTAATTAGTATGTATTTGTAATACCTTAACAGGTAATAAGATGCGGTCATAAATAATAATAATCATAAAAAATAATAACTGGTGTGGAGACAGCTGTCAAGGGATGGGCCTAGTAAATAAAAGTTCTCATGAGAAAATGACAACACTGTTCTAGCACATCTACCACACGGTGGGTATAGAAGGGAACACCATGACACTCGCTCAGACTCGATCCATTGTGGAAACTCGCATGGCCGTGGCGGGGAAGAGCGTGATGGAGCACAACGAGATACTTGGTCTGGACTCTGCCATGAAGTACATCAACGCTACACTCGTCAACAGGTAGACACAAACTTACTTTAATAGTGACTTATGTTGCTATAAAGTACATCAAAGCTACACTCATCAATTATGTAAATAGTACAGGTGTGCAAAGCTTCAATTTGAGTTTGAAAGAAAATTTCAGCTTTGCAAATAAAAAATATCAAGAGCATGAGTACTCATTTGTTACTTTTTTCATTCTGAACTGCTTTATACATTACAAATTAATATCCATGTAAGAAAATCTGAAGTACCGTATATGAATTGAATGTCATGGATGTATCAGATTAGAAAGAAATATTGCAAACAGTTGTGCAATAAAACATATAAGTGATTTAAGTGCATAACGTTTTATGAACAAGCATAATATTATAGTAATTTTCCAAGCACAAAACTATATAAACTATTCAAGCCTAGATTTGGCTTCGATAATATTTAAAGTGTACCATCCTGGTTTGCTTTTAATTAATAGCAGGACAACCCTAGTAAACAGCACACATCTGGTAAATTGGATTGTTTTATCTGCCATCAATTTGTTGCACATTTGAGTTTCCCTCACATTGAAATTATTATTTGGTCTTTTTAATAGCATTCAATAAACCTAGTTAGTCATTGGCTACTTACATGTTTATATCAATGGGAAGGTAGAATTTGGAGGAAGTATACCTGCATTCATGTGGAGAGAAAGTGGGAAACCCTCAGCACACCCATCTGAGTTTCTAATATGACCTCCCAGTCTATTGTGTGAGTGATGCCTTCGAAAGTGTGATCACCAATTATTGTGTTGTTCTGTAACTTTAGCCAGTTTGCTCCAGCACTAACACTCATCAGGTCTTAGTTTGATTCCTGACTGAAGACATTTGATGGATAATTGAATAGCAATATTTTCATAGAAAGGATATTTTAGATAATACAAACATTGATTACATTTTACTATATTATTATCAAATTATAAGTATTGATAATATCTATAAGAAGTGACAGCTGTAGATAACATGACTTGACATATGAATACACATATTTAACAAAATGATTCTTATTTATAAAATGAAATTCTAATTTATTAATGCAACAAAAACTCTTTTGAGCAAAGTAGTTGATGTGAGGAAATGTTTCTTGAATGTAAATTTCCCCAGATCATGTTCCTCTTCAATGTTGTGTTTTTTGTTGTAGATTGGGCACGATATCTGTAAAAGATATTCTGGAGATCCACCGTCGCGTGCTAGGGTTCGTGGACCCCATCGAGGCGGGCACTTTCCGCCGCACCCAGGTGTATGTGGGGGGCCACGTGCCGCCAGGGCCCCTCCAGATAACCCTGCTTATGGAAGAGTTCTCAGCATGGCTTAACTCGGAGCAGGCCTTGCGTCTACACCCCATCCGCTACGCCGCCCTAGCCCACTACAAGCTGGTACACATCCATCCATTCAGTGATGGTAACGGGCGTACTGCGCGCCTCCTCATGAACACCATCCTTATGCAGGCAGGGTTCCCCCCAGTCATCATCTTGAAACAAGATAGGCACAAGTACTATGAACATCTGAACCATGCCAACCAGGGGGATGTGCGGCCCTTTGTCCGCTTCATCGCGGAGTGTACCGAGAAGACCCTGGACTTGTTCTTATGGGCGACGAGTGAGTACGCGTATGACTTCCCTGCACTGGAGCAGCATTTTAATGGCAGGACGATAATTGTGGACGATGGGAGTGGTAACTGGGACGAGAAATAGTTATGATTGTCAAAACAACAAGCTGAGTGTTTACTTATGGCCCCTATGGGGTCTTTGTTTTTCTGTGTTGTTGACCTCTGGGTCATTTATTTTGGGCACACCACATCACACATGGTTTTGTGTGCAGCAACATATCACAAGCCTCCTATTTATTTTATTAAATATATAATTTTCCCTATTCAATTCTTAACATATTTTAAAGACAGTGAAATCTCTTAATAGTAGATACCTTCTGAGATAAAAAAAAGTCTTAATTGAAAAATATATTTTATGTCATACCTATGCAGTATTGTATCCAGGATAATTATTATGATTAATGTATAAATATTGTACCTAGCTTACTGCACAGATTGAACAATATCTAAATAAAATGAAATGTGAACAGTAAGTCTTGTGTAATCTATGATGACAGTGTGCACAAACACAGATAACTTCTGGGACACCTCCCCTGCTGATGGCTCAGGGGTGAAAGGAATGGCATTAAAGTACTGTGGTTTATTCTACATAACCTGTTTTAGAAACTCTTTCTAGCGGGGGAAGGCGGTACTGGTCACACTTCGTGTGAGACAATACATTTCCTGGCATTTCCACATTAAAATACTGTAAATGAACTTTTATAACCATTACTGTTTTCAGCCTGGGTCATTTTTTATTCAAGCCATATATTTTATACTACCAGCTTGCTAGGCCTGTCCTAGCTTCATATGCCTTATTATTTAACTTAAGACTAGGACAGGCACAACATCCAGTCCTCAGCCTTTAATTCATCACTGTGAAAAGGTAAACCCTAATTTCACCAATGCTATATTTTTCTGCCATGCCAGGAATTGAACCCGGAAACTTTAGCTCAGTAGGCAGACATGCTACCTACTGAGAGCTAAGGTGTGTCAAATTGTATATGATCTGGTGTTTTCAATTGTGTCAACTGTGTAGATATACATATGCATAAATATGCATGTGTAGCATTGTAGGTTTCCGTTATTGAGAAAGTATATTATTGAGAGGTTGTTTTATGGTAAGAGTCTTGTGTAGTTTCGCTAGGGAAATTTCACTGTGTTGAATTACAATTACTGTCTTGGAATTGGCATACAGTGAAATCTTGTTTTGATGAAAAAATAGTTTTAAAATAAAGATGTATACAATTTGAGTAGAATGCTACAAAATATTGGTCACGGTTTCCATCCTGAATTAGATCAAAGATTTCACCATGTCCACGACTTAATGATAAGGGTTGTGTACAGTATTATATTATTTAAACGTGGCGTGTTCTTAAAATTATTGAAAGCTGTATGAAAATTGTTTGCTTACTAAAAATACTTATAATTTTATAATAAAGGAAATTGATAAAACTAAAGAAAAAGGAAAAATAAACTATTAAGAGTAAATTTGATGACGAAAGCCCACCTGGGGAAAGAGGAAAAACGTGGGAAGAGTCCAACGCACAAAGGTGACATCGTCTTACTTTCTTCTGTCTCTAGTAGTAGTAGTAGTAGTAGTAGTAGTAGTAGTCACACACACATTTTAACACAAATATTATTCTTTTTGTGTTAAAATGTGTTACTACTTCTACTATAGAAGACAGAAGAATCGAATATGTCACCTTTGTGCATTGGATTCTTCCCACATCTGTCCTCTTTCCATAGGTGGGTTTTCGTCATCAAATTTACTCTTAGTTTATTTTTCCTTTTTCTTTAGTTTTATCAATTTCCTTTATTATAAAATTATTTAGTCACAGGGTCATCTCATTTTTAAACATAACGATACTTATAATTACTTAGAACCGAAACTACCATTTCTTGATCCATCAACTGTGGTTTGCCGAGCAATGGCGGTTTTAAAAGTGGAAAATATAGTTTCGGCACTACAAATTGCACACGAGGATACGTAATCTGATCCCCCTGACATCGGCGGTCTAGTCTGTTGTGAGAGCCTTAGACCATGTGACCACCAAAGTAGGTATGCCTTTGTTGCTTCACACAATCTCCAACAAGAGCAGAACATAAACCATGATCATGTGACAAGATTGAAACCAATCACAAGACTTCAGCCTCATGGATGTTGTTTGGAGAGATTTTAAACGTCAGTTTTTACCATTTCTTCACAACATCAGTTTTGGGACTCAAATCAGATTTCAAAACCAGCATACTCCCTGTGCATAAACCTAAACCAACCACATCAATGTGAATATGTCGACAAAGCATGATAATGGCATACAGCTGCATCCACTGTTGTATTTGAAATTAAATAGGCTGTTAAATGAAAAGTGTGTGATTGTTTGTTCAATTGTTTCATCATGTGTCAGATCAGTTTTCTTGTTTGTGTTGCAAAGCATCATGAGATATTTATGTGTCACCCACGCAGATTCTTCTATTTTTTGGTGAAGGTGTGATGTGAATCAATCTTTACTCACATCCAAATGTAAAACCATTCTAGTCTGAGCTGCAGCATACAGAAGGGTCAAGCAAGGTTCAAAACTAGGTCAGTTGTTCCCGAGGTAGTCATTCTCTCCCCATGAAGACTCCCTTGGTCACCATACTTCCATGTCCACTCGTTGTCTTATAGTTAATGAGGAATGTTTATGGGGACAGTAAAAATTCCAAATTAATATCTTAAAATAGTCATGGATCATAGAAAGATCAACCTTTCACAAATATTTTGATGTAATGGGATTGTTTATTAATTTTACTCTGCTAACAGATGTCTGAAATTAAGTTAAGTACTGAAGTAAACAATTAACTGGCAAGTAGATCTTGTTAGTCTAGTTACCCCTGTAATGGACAGAATAATCTGCCAGTAAAATGTTACAAAGGCCCTTCAATCATGTACACTCCATATAATCTGTGTGGTTGCAGTCTTACCTTGACTAATTACACTATGGCCCTATTCTATAAGCTACACCATAGTGGAACCAAGCAAGGTAAGCTTGCTAAACCAACCTTTCAGGGCAAATCTAGCTCTCTACAGAGGGTGTTGCACAAAATATATTTGATAAGGCAGGGCGGCGTGAACCAGTCTTTTTTCCCAACTCTAAGCATTTTGAAATTAGAAAAATTCTTAAGTAGCAAAGGAGAGTACAAGAAGGGCAATGTTGGGGGCGAACGCCCAGTTTTTTTTTTAATTTGGGGTGATAATCAAGGCTTGTACCGAGCTTTTAGGCAACTCTATTTTTCAATTTATTTATTTGTTCACACTGGATTTTTAAAGCTACAAGGCTTTTTCAGTGCATAAGGAAATAACTTGAATCATTTATTTCAGTTTACCTGCATCTGAGCTAAATACCCAATTGGGCTTAAATATATTTATTTAGATTTGCAGATATTATTCAAATAGTGTATTTTAGATTAAAAAATTTGATTGACTTTACTATAGCAGTTTATAACCTTTCTCTCTGCGACCATTGCAACCCTTTGATAACTTAAAAGTGTTCAAATCCTAGTTTTTAAGTTTTTTCAATGTGTATCACTACCAACCCAGACTATCTACAGTTAACTACGCCAGTGAAATAGGTAAAATTTAGAGGAAATGTACCCTTATTTGCTTGGAGGGATATTAGGATAAACTACCCCTGGCCAGAATTAAAATCCTTACTTCACCTTCACCAACAAACCAAAAGACAAACCCGCATGTCCACTAATGCTTGTAAATTGATTATAATAATGATTATATGTGACACATGTTGTAAAAGAGAATCAACAAGCCCAGGTTGTTGGATGATTTTATATCATGCTAGAAGCGTTACAAGGCTGCCACAGTAAACAAGTCAGCAAGAAGCTATCAGAATGGAATAGCCAAAAGGAACCTAAGCAGTAACTAGGCCGTTTTTTGGCACTTTTAACAACTTACGTTTCTATCAGAATTTCACATTTTCTTATAATCATTAGAATCCTTGAAAAAGTAAATATAAAGTTAAACCTCTATATTGTGACCCCCAGGCTGGAAACACCTGCTTTATGATAACACACTTGGAAGCAATATTTAACTAGAAAGCTCCCAGAGATGTAGAATTCGTTCATAATTTTATTAAAAAATGAGAAATTTGGCCATGTTTATTTAAAAAAAATTTCAACTGTAAAATAAAGCAATAAAAATTGAATTTATCGATATTTCTATAGTAATACCTGTCTATCAATGTCTTGCTTCATAACCTCATAAGTTGCCCTAAAATGTTAATACTGGTATGTCAATCAACTATTCAAAACATATTGTTATTTAGCACGTGGGGGTGACATTTTATTAAATAACTTATGGAAAAATCAAAATTAGCACTCTTAACAACATGGTTATACAAAATTCCATGCAAATCTAACACTAAATAACAAATTTAAAAATGTTGAGCGTGAAAAAAAAACTTAATTTTTTAATGTAATCTACTTAATCAAATGAAAAATTATAAGAGTTGTAACAATGTAACACAGCCCTATTACTCCTCTTCTTTCATTGTTGCTTTGAGCCTATTTAAATTTAAATTCATGAAAGCCTATTTTAATAAACAATTAAATAAGTTATATTAGTTCAATTCAAACTAGTAGATACTTGCTAGAAAAATGAGTGTGTATTTCAGAATTCAAACACTAACCTCAATGTCCTCATTTCATCAGTCAGAGCTTTCGATTATAAAACAATAAAATGTTGCGTAAAATTCCCTCCATTTATGCCTTCAAAATTTCATAAAGCCCTAATTAAGGCATTGGCTGTGCAACATATAATTTGAATCATAAAACTGTGAGTCTAGCAGCCACAAAAAGTCACAACTTAAAACACCAAACCATAAACAAAACATTGGTTGACAATGCTGTCACTTCAAGCATTGCTGGCTGAGTGCAATTTTGCTACTGGGCAGCTCATGTTCCCTTACTACTCGTTTCCATACCTCATTAGGCATACACTCACTGGAAGTTGTTTCTAACTACTGACAGTGGTGCTACTATACTACTTGATTAACTAAGATTTCTACACACTACTACAGAAGGAATCTCCTTTAAATGTTTGATGATTTTTGGAAGTTGGGATTTTTTGTAGAGTAAGGGTCAGCAGTTGAGAAATTTTAAATGTATCTGTTGTTAAGGACTTACATAATAGAAAGTAATGGTGTACAGAATAACCCTTGAATTTCTCCGGATCTCAAATCTCACAAAATTTCCAACTTTCAAGCTTTTAACCAACATTCAGGGGGCAGGGGGGTGTGGGGGGCAAATTCAACCTAACCTCCCTCCCCCCTGATGTGATGCCCCTGCTCTCTACTACCATTCCCCTACCCTTGCTTCCTCCCCATACCCATCAGTTCTTCTCATTCTCTTAATATGTTGGTACCAACTTATTCTTGCTTCCTTTATTACATCTTTCAATCCTTGTACTGCTTTCTCTCATACAACCCTCATGACCACCCCCTCGGGGTAGATGGAAAGAACTAACTAGATTTGTAACAATGTAACAGTGAGTTTCAAAAATACAAAACATTTTATTTTCCTCTAAATGTTTGGTTGTGTAGGCACGTGAGAGGCACTTGATCATAATGCTAATTAAATATTTAAGACAATATCGTGGCTCTATAATAAATATTTCACTTTAGCACCTAACTATCACAAGGAAAGGAATAAGGCTAGAACTCGATGAGATTGGTTTCTTTGTTGGTTGTACTTTTATTGGTGGGCATTGCCGCAACGTGACTCTGGAAAGTCATACTTTCATTGGTAGGCATTGCCGCAATGTGACTCTGGAAGGTCGAAGATTTCTTGCCAACAGGTTTCATCTTGCGGCCAGACACTGGTGACACCACTGGTTCAATGTCCCGAACCTGTCCCTGGTTGTGAGGACACATGAGCAGAGGATCCTAAAAGGAAAATATTTGGTTTATTTAATGCTTCTCTAATTCAGCCTTTTTTTTTTGTCTGGTAGATAAAGCACTTTGGATTCCCCATTTGACTGAAGATTTTCCTCTTAATAAAGTAAGCCCTAAATTACTATCCCTAAGTACCCAATTAGTTTCAGTACAAATTAATCTTAAAAACAGATATGACAAACATTAATTTTAGTGACCTCTATTTTCATTTAAATAGAGTGGAACTAATCATTAAAACACTACTTGCTTATATTTAATATATTAAGTTGTACATGGAAGAATGATAGTGTGGAGTGGATAGGAGGAAAGTCTGGCAAGAAATGGAGGAGATTGGAGTAGAAAGAGGAGTGGCTAATAGAGGAAGGAATATGTATGATAATAATGTGAGTTGTGTAAAGACGGAGAAAGGGTGCATGAAGTGGTTCCAATTAAAAATGAGAGTTAAGGAAGGAAGTGCTCTCACCATTAATATTTGTGTGGGTGATGGAAATAATCATAAATAGAATGGCAAGGAAAGTGGGTGAGAAGAAAATTAAATAAATTATGTTTGCCGATGACTAGTTGGTATGGGGAGAAAAGGAAGATGATGCACAGGAACAGTTGCAGGAATAAAATAAAGTGAAAAAGATTGGAATGGAATTTAGTATGGCGAAAAGTGAAGTGATGGTGATGACAAGGCAGAAACAAGAGCAAGAAAGGTGATATAACTGGATGGAATAGATTTGAAATAAGCAAAGAGCGTGAAGTATCTTGGTAGTGTGATTGAGACAAAAGGGGGCAGCAGAGAAGATAATAGTGAGACGAGGGCAGAAGGGAGAGGTATTCTACAGGTGTGTAAGAGACCTACCATGGAAAAGAGAAGTGTGCCAGAAGTGCTGTATGGAGAATTCTTCATACTCTTAGTAACGTATGTAGTAGGAACTTGAACTTTGGATAAAAGAGAAACAAGGAAAATGGATGTCATGAGAATGAAGTTTTTGAGAAGCATGTTAGCTATCACCAGAAGAGATAGGATTAGGAATTAAGATGTAAGGTCAAGAGTTGGGATGCATGAGATAGAGGAAGTTAGGATGAGATGGTATAGACACGTAAGGAGGATGGCAGGAGAGAGGATTCCAAGAAGATTAATGGATATAAAGTACCTATACTTAAGGAATAGACCACAAAGAAGACCAAGAGATGGGAGGAACAAAGAAACAAAGAGCTGTAGGTGAGGAGAGAGTGGTGGATGGACATAGAAAGGTGTAGGAATTTTACTAAAACGGACCCGACCAAAGGTTGGAAACAATTCATGATGATAGAAGAAGGTCCAGGAACACAATATGGCTTTTACAATGAAAAATAGAACAAAGTTTTACCTCCGAAACTGGACAGAGGTTTTTCATATAGCCTAAATATTAAGTAAAATGTATTGATTTTCTATGATTGAATAATAGTTACGCTTTCATTAGTGTTAATTTGGGCTCTAACCTTGCCAGTTTTTGAACTTATCTTGCTTTGTAGGAGAATCAGTTGCGAACGCCAATGCTCATAGCTGAAACACAATCGAAACTGATTTTTAAACATTTTAGATATAAGATAATATAAACATTACTATAGTGTGTGCATACACAAAAATTAAGGAAATACGCTACTTTTAGTCCAATAAAAAAATCATATGATTTAAAGAAAAAAAAGTCAATCGGCTGAATCATTTTCCCATTTAAGCTGCTTCTTTAAGATTTTCCAGTGGTTAATGTGTCGATTTTTTACAAACATTCAGAGTACACTAGTCTATATATTAAAGAAGCATAATATTTTTACACCTGGAAAGAGGTAACACATATTTGGTTTGTTACGTTTACTTTATATTACTCTCTTCCAAACCATTTTAGTTTGACAAGTGGGAAAGTTAATTGGATAAAACCCAGTGTTGGCAATCCTGAACTAACCTGGATCGCCTTAGGGCGTTCACCCACTCGTAAATGTATGTTTCCGAATGCCCAGAGAACAGATGTTTACGTTCTGGCTCGTCGCCAAATGTGATGGAGAATGCAAAAGGGACACCAGTGCATACTTCATACTGTAAGTTGAAGTTCTCCAAAATTATAACTCCCGCAGGCTGTAACGTAAAGCTGTGTCAAAGCCACTTCTCCAACATTCTTAGCAAATCTAACAGTTAAAGAAAGCATTAATTTTAAAATATATTTGTTATGAATATGCAGTTTTAACAAATCTCTATTGATAATTTTAATATTTGAGTATGCTGACATAAACCTTTCCTTCACCTCTGACAAGATATCTTGTGAATGTGGGGAATGCCAGGCCTCCATCCGTGGTTCGGATTCCACGTTAAACTGTAGGTCCTTCATTTCATATCACAATCACCCTACCATTACACATTAGTGTAAGTGCATATAACCCGAACGGGTAGTAAGACGCGGTGCTGCTAATAATAATAATAACAGAAACCTGCTTTTGGTGGCCGATTGGTCTACTACTCTCAGAGTAGTCTAGACTGCCAATAACAGGGAGTTAATGGTTTGAATCTTGGTCAGGTGTACTGAGGGTGGTTTTTAATGGTTTTCCACTCTCATTCCACACAAATGTGGTTACAATTGCTTTAAATATAACTATCCTCATCCCTAACACATTACAGCAATTAGTAGGCCTACAACAGGTAGTAAAACGCTGTGCTAAAGAAAACCTATTGAATGTTCTTACTAAATACTAACCTAGATTCCATTCACAATAGGTTTTTATTTGAATGACAGTTCGAAAATCATGTTTAGGTTTTGGGTTGCCAACACTTGTAAAAGATCACAGTTTTGTTATAAATGTAAAGATCTTTAATTACCTGTTATATATTACATTTAAAATAACGTAAACTTAAATTTTCTCATACTATTAAATTTTTTTTTAATAATTTCTTTTTATTCAACTCAAAACAATATTTTAAACCTAATTAAAAGTAGTTATTTTTCGTTTTGGAACGTTATTGATTATGTTTAATATAGTGCACACATCAATACCTTTTAATACAGGCACCATATTTACTTGGAAAAGAGAACATTTTTGTAATTTTTTACATAAAATAAATGATTTTATGATTATTTTATCGTATTTTGAAATATTTAACTGAATAAAATATTTTCATCAACTGCGTGTCTGCTTCATTCTAAAAAACTTGTTTACCGTTATGTTCAATCATATGGTTTAGATTCGTCAGTTGCCATTTTGAAGCTATGTTCTTTACAAGTTTTTGTGAAAGGGGTGTGAATATATTTTTCTAAGTGGAATAAAACTATAAATAAATTTTGTGTCAGACCTCAAATAATTATATAAATAGTATTGGCCTAAATTACTTGTGGTTAACTATCACATTAATATATTACCAACTGTTTTCATTACAGTCATCCAAAGTGATAGATGTCAGCTTTTGGCGTAGTAATATATTAGGGATTACTTCAAGTAAAATTTTGAGCTGTCATCCAGGTAGACTTAGCCAGTGAATGACTTTTACTTGCATGTTTTGACTTACAAAAATGGCTGAAGTGTTAAGCTCTAACATTAAAGTTATTTGAATGTGAAAGGGATAAATTAACCTACCTGTTTATCATCGATTTGGCCAATTTCACTGATACGAAAATAAAACAGTAGATTGCACCTCAGTTTGAAAAGCCTTTCTTTGTATCCTGTAACAGATGAATGATGTATGTTCTGTACATGATGAATAACCAACCACACATAGTTATTAATTCGAGCAAGTGTTAGCAAACCAGTAAAATTCTTCGGACTTAAAATATGAACATGTGAATTTATAAAAAAAATATTCAAGTTTGGGCAGAAAATTCATAGCCCTGGTTTGTAACTTTCTCATGGTGTCTACTAAACTTGACCAATGAAATCCCCGACCTTTTCCCTGATCATTTCCTAAAATTCCCAACTAAAATAGTATGTCACATCCTTCTAACTCGCCGCCCCTCTCCCCCCTCGTTTTTCTATTAATCTTTTTAATAATAATAATTTTTAAAATTTGAATTAAAATTGTTTACTAGGAATTAAAAATATATTATACAGCTACAAACAAAAAAATGACAATTTACCAATTATTGTATTTCATATTTTGAGTAAAATACAATTTTCCTGGATTTTTATTGTGATTTACCAAATTCCCGACTTATTTCCGTTTTTTCCCGATCATTTCAAATTCCCGTTTTCCCTGATTTTCCCGAATGGTAGACACCCTTTCTAGTAATCTTTTTCCTATTGGCTGCATGATTGTTGTCTGAATGTATTCTAAACAGTTGTGTTTATAATTGAACTCAAGAAAATGTCGAAGAGATACTTTTAAGACCCTTTAAAATACTCTTTATCTGTAGGTCCATAGTCCATAGAAATTGTAATTGCAATTGCGTCTACACCGTATCATTAGTTATGTGACCAGGCCAACCAATAAGATAGTCAGAGAATTCGTCCAATAAAACTTTGGGAAGAAAATTGTCCACAATGAGGAGCAACCATCAAGCTGATCAGTAAAAGAAACTAAAACAACTTTTTTTGAAAAAACCTATTGATTATTTGAACTATCAAAGGTATATTTAGCAACAGATACTTTCACCGTCATTGGTGCTTTTATTTCGATGAGCACGCACACATTTAACTGTGATTGGTAGTTCGTGTGAACTCATTCTTCTAAAGTTAAGGCTGGGGACACACAAGTGTACAATGTACGTGTGTTGTAGAATCATTATATTTCAAATGGAACCCACACACTATCAACGCGCGCATCTCTTAATGCACGGTGTAATGGACATACATTTTCTACCAACGCATTTAAGCTACAACGCACGTCAATGACGTCATGGCATGCTAACGTGCATTGAAGCAATACACTTGAGAACTAGTAGGAAGCCACACTTGTGTTAAATTAACGTACGTTAAATAAGTCCTTGGTCGAGCCTCGTCTCGTAACACCGTTGGTCGAGGGTGAGCGCCGTGCTCACCGCCAATCTGTGAAAGTTCTATACTTGT
>CABFOW010005411.1:6036-42946 GCA_902141385.1 Timema californicum | reverse complement strand
GAAGGGTTTGGTAATCAGATAAATCTTTGCCGAGACCGAGGATTGAACCCCGGCCGCCAGCACAGAAGTCCGACACCTTACCTCTAGACCGCCAGGTCACCTCCAAGCTTTATCTTATGGGGCATGTTAAAGAGTCATGCTTACGCGATTAACCCAAGATAAATTTAGGAACGTAAATAAAAATTGTGGGGTAAGTTGAAGTAATTTAACAAAAAATATTGCGATAAATCATGTCAAGATTCTATAAGCGCAAACAACGTATTGAATACAATGTTGGTTATCTGAATGGCATTATTTAAAAATAACTAATTCAAGCTATGTAGAAAATTGTAAATCTTGTATTGTTATTTTAAGCTTATTTTGAATCATTTATTAGTTAAAATAATAAATATATAGTGTTATTAAATGTGTTAACACTTTTACCCCACCCTGTACAGTAAATGTACACTTCATTTATCCTGAAAGGTAGCAGTATTTCCCTGACTAACTATGGTACTATCTAACAAGATACGCCATACTGGAAACGTGCAAGCTAATCGTTCTACCTTTCAGTGTAAAAGAAGCGTACAGTACATACAATTGAATAAGGAAGAAAGCTAACTCTTCTATAATTATTAGTAGATGACACGTGAAACTTTTAAGGTGGAAATGTTTAGGTTACGGATATAGCCGTATCAAATATTATACTTGCAAACTTGAAAAGTTACATCTGGACACAGGAACCGAACCCGGGACCCTTATATTATCACGCCATTGCTCTGTTTATGAGTAAACAACTATCCTGGATATCTCAGTGGTAGAGCATTGGAGCACTAGACTAATGGTTCCGGGTTCGATTACTCTGTCCAGAAATCATATGGCTATATCTGTAACCTAAAGATTATTTCCATCTTCAAAGATTCGTTATTTATATACAGTTAATTTGTACAAGTGTTAGCTGTATTACAAAAAAGTACTTTTTTACTTTGTCATGAAGTCATCCTGGGGTACCTAGAATATTAAAACTATAGAAAGACCAACCTTGTGAACTTTTTTTTGTGTGGCTTAGCCTTGTGATAAAGTCGCGTGATTGTAGAAGTCACTGGTAGATGTCATACCGAAAGCCATATGATTGCTATGTAGCAACTGGTTAAGAACACTAACAAAAATAGCTCTTAAGACAAGGTAAGTAAATGCGAGTATTTTACACTAATTATCTTGATTTGACCAAGCATTGCACATTTTAATAAAAGTTGTATAATGGCTTGAAGATATTTTAATGTGCTAAGCTTATTTATTAAACTATTTTGTTAGTTTAGTGAAAAAACGAATGCATATATGCCATTAAGGGTAAACAAAGAGCAAAGGTGACGTCATGAACGTTCTTTCATTAATTCATACACAGGACTATCGCCGAAGACTTTAATAAAGGCATCAAAACATTTTTCCAGACAGTTTTGACAGATGCCCATATTTCATGAATATCATCTCCAAATTACTTTTATTTCACGATACAAGTTCCGGAACCACACGCTCTTCGTTTGGCATATTTGATAAAGTTGCCAAGTTCTGTACCCCAAATCTTTGACATAATTTTTTCCCCCCACCAATCTACGTACATCTACTTAAACATCGTACTCGATACGTTCATCGAGCAGTTGACACAAAAACTCTTATCTTTAAGAAAATACTGGCCAATGAAGCAAAACACAACCACTGTATTCAACCTTTAGACTCTCATGTTATCAACATCTACCGAATGACAGATCCAGACGGTCATCTATTGTACATTCTACACTACAACCCGGACCCTGTACCAAAACCTCCTGCTCATATATGTATGTATATTTATTATTTTGATAATCAAGATAATTTTCTCTCATGTTATCAACATCTACCGAATGACAGATCCAGACGGTCGTCTATTGTACATTCTACACTACAACCCGGACCCTGTACCAAAACCTCCTGCTCATATATGTGTGTATATTTATAATTTTGATAATCAAGATAATTTGCTTTTAAAACATAATTAATTAAGATAATCATCTAAACGTTTCTCTACATAAAATATGACTATTTAATTTCAACTTATTTACCAAACATATAATAAAAACAAATCAATGTATACAATTATTGAATCGCTAGCTGAAGGAAAGGCGTAACCTCTCGTTGATCCACTTACTTCACTTTTTAAATAAGAACTAAATCGCTGTACTAATAATAAATATAGGTACGAATAACATAGTGATAATGACGTCATATTCATTCTTCTCGGCCTCTACGCAGTCTGTTCATTAAGTATTTGGTCATCTTGGGTTAAATTGTCTCAAGGATTACGTCAAAACCGAAAACACAATTCTAAAATTGATGCTAGTTCAATTTAAACGTTCAACTCTCGTTTAGCTGGTATTGTGAAAGAATAGATTATCATGGATATCCTAAGGATACGGATAATCCAATTTAAATATAGTATAACTGTAACCTCCCATCATACCACAAATTAGAATTTTCTCAAAAAGAAAAAAAAGCTTATTTAGAAAAGAAGATGGTGATGTTTTTTAACACACGTGGTGTATACGAGTAAATAAAGTATTTTAAAAAATCCCATGTGGAAGCTCGGACAAGCGTTAAGCCAGTTAACCCGCTCACGACTAATTCATTCAGCATTCAGTATTTGTATTCAGTAAAGAATAATTGATATTTATTTTAACGCAGGCTGGATTTTAACCAAACATGGATAGTAAAAACTAACATGCTAGAAAAAACTAACTTGTATTAGTGAACTTAACGATGAGTCGACCATCTTGAGAGTCGTTGTTAGCCCGCCTTAACACTCCGTTCAGCAGCACGTGCTGAGATGACCTGATGAACAAAACAAGAGAACTTGCTTTATTTTTGTAAGTAGATCATGCACCGTGAACTCCTACTCAGCCGTGTGGAGTTTGAACCAATCTTTCTAAGAAGTGAACAACATTATTACTCCGTGGAATATTTAATTTAATCTTGGACCTACTAGTAATGTATTAGTTCCACACTAAATCGTTTATCTGTTGGACAGTTTAGTTTACTCCTGCACCTACTAGTGATGTATTAGTTCCACATTAAAAGGTTTATCTCGAGACCCTCCTCCGTCAAATGTACGAAGAATATTCACAGTGGCCCTCATTTGAATTTTTTTTATATTTGATTGCTTTATACGCTGGTTAAAATGATTTTTCCCCATAAACTTTTTCAAACTTTAATTCCATTAGAAGATATTTAGAGTGGTATTCACTACAAGAATTTTGAAAATTACATTAGTTTATAAGATATTTAGAGTGACGTTACCCCCCACTCCAAAAAAAATTTGAAACTTTGATAATCCTAAAAACTATTTGAAGTGTTCTTGTTCGGCAAATTTTTGAAAATTTAATGCCTCTAGAAGCTATTTTGAATGGTCTCCTCTTGAAAAATAATTGAAAACTAGATTATTCTAGAAGCTATTTGGAGTAGCCGTCCTCGAAACCTTTTTGAAATCTAAATGTTCCTTAAAGTTATTTAGAGGGATCTTCGCCTAGGATTAGATGCTTTTTATAGAAGCTGGAAAATATTTGAAAATTGGTTGACTAGAAGCTATTTGAAAAATCTTTGAAATTTAAGTTTCTCTTGAAGCTATTAGAGTGGGACTCTTGCACAAAAATTTTAAATATTGGATGCTCACAGAAGCTATTTTGAATTATCTTACTCTGGCAATTTTTATGATTGGATGACTTTATAATCTATTCAGAGTGGTCCTTTCCCAAAATATGTTTGATAATTGGATGCTTGTAGAAGTTATTTGAAGTTTGATACAAAGCCATCTTTCAGCTTCTTATTCAATAATATTAGAGGTGAGTGAGTGTAATTTAAAGAGGGTCAATATTATTCTAGAGGAGGGGGAAAAGCTATTTCCAGAGAGAGATTTCCTCTTCCCCCTCTTTCTAAACCAACGTTTGACTCTGGTTTCTACATTTTTATAAATGTATTATCACTTAAAAAAAAGTAACATACAATAATTAATAGGTAACTTAACTGAACACTGCAATATTAAGCACATGATGAAGTATTTAAACTGAACTTGATTTACTACCCGACTCTTTTTATACGCCAAATTTAATTTCAGTTCAAAAATAATAGACTCCATAAAACTTTCAAACACCTCTAAGCGAAGAACAAGACTTGACCGAACCATTGAGATAGAATTATTGAGAATCTGGATCTCGGACCTGAGCCCCTGTAAGTCCCAGACCTGGTACTATGGTACCACTGGTTCCCTCCGCGTGGTGGGCCTCCCTGCACGTAATAGTGCTGTGATAGTTCCACACAATAAGGTTTATCTGTCAGACAGTTTAATATACTTCTTATATCTATTAGTGAGATTAAGCATTACCATATGAATGATTTGTGTGACATCTTAACCTAGCTCTTCACCATCTAGGCCTGAGGATACGAGGTATTCAACTTGTTGGTTACTGACACACCTACAATTTATAAACATTCTTAGATTTAAATATATAGAACCATGTGCGAGATGTAGATAGTCCCCGCTGTCTTAGTGATATCAGGAGAGGTGCACTCACACGGTGTTGTACCAGCGGTTGACGATGGTGAGACCACCCTGGGGCGTAACGGCCACGTCACCGGTCACACACACAGAATCTGGCTCAAAGGCGTTGGGTTGGCGGCGCAGCTCGTACCATAGTCCCTGGAACTGCACCGAAAACAAGGGCCATGACGTCACTAAACGTGCCTTGTCTGCTTTTCCAGAGACTTGGAGATCGGGGTTTAGATCTTGACCAGGTGTACTGAGGGTGGTTTTCTCTAGATAGTTTCTCACTCCCTCTCCACTCAAATACGGGCACATTTCCTTTAAATGCCACTTTACTCGTTCCTACCCTATAAGTGTAATATTCTTATAGACCTTATGAATAGTAATATGTGGCAAACGTAAAAAAAGGATTCTTGGGTTTAACGGACATCTTTATAAAATGAAATAATGTAAAAATGACACTTGGAGTTGAAAAGTAATATTTGCCATTGGTTAGCTCAGAGAATATTACTGTCAACACGTTACATAAAATATATAGTTTTTAAATACCGTGTTCATAGACCGATGGAGAAATTAACGACTAAGATAACTTAGAAAGTAAACTATGCACAAGTCTGATTTAGAGAGAAGTACACGTTTTTGTAAATAAAACATGTATTAAAATAATGTACGCATATTCATACGTTAAGTCATATAATCTGCAGCTGTTATTTTCTACATTTAATATAAATACCTTTAAAATAATAGACTACGAATATTATCGTAAACTAATATCAAGATGGACCGCAAACAAAATGTTTGTATTTTCTAAGAGTTTCTTCCTACCAGACTATATATACAGGATGTATTTTAATTGATGACAAATATTTTAGGGGTGTATTCCTATCCACCAAACACTAAGAAAAGTTAATGTAAGCATGGGTCTAGAGAGGCCTAGTTTCTGAGATAGGAGGAATGTTACTGTTTAACTAATAAGCAATCCAACAGAAGAAGCAATGCAACTAAACAAGACAAAGTTAAGGGAAATAAACACAATATAAGACATTACTTTTTGTTACAAATTTGCGTCCTCCTGCTTCGATGTGTCCTCTGAGATTGAGTTTCCTGTTTTTTTACTCTATTGAATACACCTGATGTGTTACGTATTTGCACACATCTATTCACGGTACGCTTTCTTAAAACGTTAACATCAGGTACAGGCCTTGCGTAGACAATTGACTTTAAATGTCCCCAGAGATTAAAAAAAAAAGTCCACTGGGCTCAAATCTGGTGATCGAGCAAACGATTCAAATGATCACCCACGACTAATTCATCTCTGAGGAAAACATTAAAATAATTACTCTAAAATTAAGAGTTTCTAAGCCCATGTTTATATGAACTTTGCTTAATGTTTGATTGATGGGAATACGCCCCTAGGATATTTGATACCAATTAATATACACCCTGTTTATACATGTGTGTGTATGTACGTGTGTGTGTGTGTGTGTGTGTATGTGGTCCACGTCTCACTACATTCTATCTACCTATCTACACAAATCGAGTAGTAAGAAGTAAGGTAGTATTTACAAGCATTAGTTTAGAGATAGAAGGATAAATAAAAAACCTCTTACTACACCCGAACGAAGTTCAAACCCCAACCTCCGAGTCACTGGCCAAGACATCTGACAATATACTTGTTCACCGGTACGGGTAATACGTTGCTCGATAGATTTTTATTTTTAGTTGGTTCTATTTACTTTAGGCTTAGTGGACAGTAAAACATATTAAGTTATATATTTTTTAATTACATTATTAAGTCAAACTTCTGTTTTCTACGGCGGTGTCTAAAAGACGTGTAGCAATACGTTTAAACTATACAATGATTTATGTATCACTCTGAAAACATAGTGTCGTCCCAGCTCCCGTCTTTTCTTTAAAAAGATATAAAATAAATATATATTTGTTTTTTATGGAAAGCCAGAGCACGATAAACTTTGAAAAGTGTCTGTTCCCAAAAGTTGGTGCTGCTCACTTTAGTGTCGTGATACTTGCAAACTTTTCGTTGAGATGGAAGGAGGAAACTGTATATTGCAATGATACTCCAAGAAATAAATAGCACACAATATATTCGCTATGAGCTGTATAAAATTAAAATAATAATGGGTTTTTATATATATATTTATAATGTGAGGATTTTAAGACTGAAATTTATATAACATATTTGATATGTGAGAAGCGTTTTTATTTTACATTTTCTTTATTATTTTTAACATTTTTAACTCCTTATTTTTCTGTCAGATGGAAAATTAACCTATTGGTACTATTTATTTATTTTACTAGCTCCTTTTGTTAAAGGTACTAATAACGTATTTTTCTTACGAATATAGAGGAGTAGTTTAACTGCGGGAAAGTGTACACGCATTTGTCTACAGAGCTAATAGAATCTTCACACTGAGAAATCATAATTATGTATAAACACCAGGTAGTCTACCAAGCCGGACGTCCCCACCCTCGTGTGTCCTACCCATACGTACCCACCGTAACGTACCCTCCCTGACGTACCCACCCTAGTGAAGTTGAAGTTAGCCTGCACAGGCTTGGTGGGGCAGTTTTTGAACGACTGAGAAGACGATGCCACGACAGCTCGACACATTAAAACAGCACACAGACACACTACGAAGACACGAACCGACATTGTCACTTGTAATATCACCCCAGGTCCGCCACTAATCCTCTCAGCTCACTGACCATTACACCACTGTCACTGCTCTGTCTGCTATCAGTGAACTCTGACCTGCCCCAACTCTGGTTCATCTCACTGCGCCCCTTGCTCTTGTTACGTCGGACCGATAAAACGTGTCAATCAGAGACTATTACTCAGGGAGCTGACGATTGTTCCCCACCTGTAACGTAACAAGGTCATATAGTAGTAGTCAGCCTTCCTAGCTACTCATTTATAGCTCCCTTTTGTAATTGAGTCTTACATTACTCTAGAAACACTGGATACTCATGGTTTAAAAAAAGTACAGAACTTAGACAAAAATAATAAATAAAACAATATTAAAAAAACACTATGTACAGCCTGAACCGGTGAGCAATTTAAGGTGGGATGGAAACGTACGCGTGAAAAGGCCTGTGTTTTTGCAGTTTTTATGGCAAAACATTTTTCTGGCAAAAATAAATTAAATAGTGCTCCAGTACAGACATATAATTTAATTTTCTTCACATGTTGATATCAACAGTTCCTGAATATCTTTCATGAGCGTGGTGGCATTCCTCTAAGAAAGTTTTTAAATGAAGATAAAAAGTTGTCATTAAATTCCAGAACACCCTTGACAGATACTCAATAAATTGTGAAGTCACCATGTCAATAAAATTAAATTATATGTTTGTACTGGAGCAATATTTTATTTATTTTGGACAAATAAATGGTGTTCTATAAAAACTGCAAAAATACCGGCCTCTTCCACCTTAACCCAATACAGCAACATTGGCACCAGTAATTATAATATCTTGGCAACATAACATAAACATTCATAGGGATACAGACCACAATCTAATTTAACCTTATATAGCTACACTGGCACCAGAGGGTGTAATATCTGGTAAAAATAAAAAACACATCCACAGGGATATAGACAAACAATTCAACTTAAGCTAATACAGCATCACTGGCACCAGGGCTTATAATATATGGGCAACATAACAAACCCACATTAACAAGGATATAGACTTTCAATATAACTTAACTTAAGACGGCAACACTGGCACTAATAATTGGCAATAGAAGGAATACATAGACAGTGATATGGACTTCAAATATAACTTAACTTAAGACAGCAGCACTGGCACTAGGAATTGTAAAAAATGGGGAACAGAAGGAACACATAGACAGGTATATAGACTTCCAATATAACTTAACTTAAGACAGCAACACTGGAACTAAGAATTATAAAATTGGGCAACAGAAGGATCACATGGACAGGGTTATAGACTTCCAATCTAGCTTAACTTAAGACAGCAACACTGGCACTAGGAATTGTAAAAAATGGGGTACAGAAGGAGCACATAGACAGGGATATAGACTCCCAACATAGCTTAACTTAAGACAGCAACACTGGCACTAGGAATTATAAAAGATGGGGAACAGAAGGAACACATGGACAGGGTTATAGACTTCCAATCTAGCTTAACTTAAGACAGCAACACTGGCACTAGGAATTGTAAAAAATGGGGAACAGAAGGAACACATGGACAGGGTTATAGACTTCCAATCTAGCTTAACTTAAGACAGCAACACTGGCACTAGGAATTGTAAAAAATGGTTAACAGAAGGAACACATAGACAGGGATATAGACTTTCAATATAACTTAACTTAAGACAGCAGCACTGGCACTAGGAATTGTAATAAATGGGCAACAGAAGCAACACATAGACAGGGATATAGACTCCCAACATAGCATAACTTAAGACAGCAACACTGGAACTAAGAATTATAAAAAATGGGAAACAGAAGGAACACATAGACAGGGATATAGACTTCCAATATAACTTAACTTAAGACAGCAGCACTGGCACTAAGAATTATAAAAGATGGGCAACAGAAGGAACACATAGACAGGGATATAGACTTCCAATATATCTTAACTTAAGACAGCAACACTGGCACTAGGAATTGTAAAAAATGGGCAACAGAAGGAACACATAGACAGGGATATAGACTTCCAATATAACTTAACTTAAGACAGCAACACTGGCACTAAGAATTATAAAAGATGGGCAACAGAAGGAACACATGGACAGGGATATAGACTTCCAATATAACTTAACTTAAGACAGCAACACTGGCACTAAGAATTATAAAAGATGGGCAACAGAAGGAACACATGGACAGGGATATAGACTTCCAATATAACTTAACTTAAGACAGCAACACTGGCACTAAGAATTATAAAAGATGGGCAACAGAAGGAACACATGGACAGGGATATAGACTTCCAATATAACTTAACTTAAGACAGCAACACTGGCACTAAGAATTATAAAAGATGGGCAACAGAAGGAACACATGGACAGGGATATAGACTTCCAATATAACTTAACTTAAGACAGCAACACTGGCACTAAGAATTATAAAAGATGGGCAACAGAAGGAACACATGGACAGGGATATAGACTTCCAATATAACTTAACTTAAGACAGCAACACTGGCACTAAGAATTATAAAAGATGGGCAACAGAAGGAACACATGGACAGGGATATAGACTTCCAATATAACTTAACTTAAGACAGCAACACTGGCACTAAGAATTATAAAAGATGGGCAACAGAAGGAACACATGGACAGGGATATAGACTTCCAATATAACTTAACTTAAGACAGCAACACTGGCACTAAGAATTATAAAAGATGGGCAACAGAAGGAACACATGGACAGGGATATAGACTTCCAATATAACTTAACTTAAGACAGCAACACTGGCACTAAGAATTATAAAAGATGGGCAACAGAAGGAACACATGGACAGGGATATAGACTTCCAATATAACTTAACTTAAGACAGCAACACTGGCACTAAGAATTATAAAAGATGGGCAACAGAAGGAACACATGGACAGGGATATAGACTTCCAATATAACTTAACTTAAGACAGCAACACTGGCACTAAGAATTATAAAAGATGGGCAACAGAAGGAACACATGGACAGGGATATAGACTTCCAATATAACTTAACTTAAGACAGCAACACTGGCACTAAGAATTATAAAAGATGGGCAACAGAAGGAACACATGGACAGGGATATAGACTTCCAATATAACTTAACTTAAGACAGCAACACTGGCACTAAGAATTATAAAAGATGGGCAACAGAAGGAACACATGGACAGGGATATAGACTTCCAATATAACTTAACTTAAGACAGCAACACTGGCACTAAGAATTATAAAAGATGGGCAACAGAAGGAACACATGGACAGGGATATAGACTTCCAATATAACTTAACTTAAGACAGCAACACTGGCACTAGGAATTATAAAAGATGGGCAACAGAAGGAACACATGGACAGGGATATAGACTCCCAATATAACTTAACTTAAGACAGCAACACTGGCACTAGGAATTATAAAAGATGGGCAACAGAAGGAACACATGGACAGGGATATAGACTCTCAATATAGCTTAACTTAAGACAGCAACACTGGCACTAGGAATTGTAACAAATGGGCAACAGAAGGAACACATAGACAGAGATATAGACTTCCAATTTAATTTAATCTAAGACAGCAACACTAAACACCTGACGCTATCCCGAGGAAGGATAGTGACCGTGAAGAGGACAAAATGTTCTAGGTAGACGGTGTAATGAATGCCATGGCATGTTGCTGAGGGGGTTGAGAAGGGTAGCGGTGAAGGTTGGAGCGGAAAACACAAAATCCAGTCTCGTTAATTCGAAGCACGGGGCAGAGTTTCCTCGGATCCTCCAGATTAATTGCGTCCTACCCCCATCCCTCCTTCCATTCTGTGGATCTGTTTTCCTTCTCCCGTCCTTCTTCTCAACACATAGGTATGTACGTATAGTACTCATCCCAACACATAGGATTCGAGATAAGCAGAGAGGAAATACCACGGGCGATCTCATGGGTTGTAAATAGTTCCCTCAAGATCCGATCAAGGAAATGGATCAAATAAAATATCGTGTTTGTTCGCTTCGAACATTTTTTAAATATACTTGGTTGATTCTTTTCTACTCACATCTGTGGGCACAGGGACTAAATGTCGGGTTCACCTAGACTTGTTTCTGGTGATGGAAAAATAGGCATTTGAATCCCTGCCACCTGCATTTAGTTTTTTTTAACGGTTTACCACTTTTTCCCCCATAAATGCGGGTACATTTACTCTAAATTCTACCTTTCTCATCCCTAATGCATTAATGTAATTAAATGTGTAAAACTTAAACGAGTAGTGAGATGCGATGAAGAGGAAAAATACACGTAGTAGACTTCTTACTACCCGTCCAGGGTATCCGAACTAATGAGGTAGGGAGGGGAGGAAGATAATTTCAGGTCCAGTATTGCGTGGAGGTAAAGTGGTGAAAACATTTAGGAAAAAACTCATTATAATTGATCGAGACCATAACCCCGATCTCCCCATACCAATAAAAGATATAATGCATATTATGAGGAGTAAGGATTGGGAGGGTAATGTATTGACCCACACCCTCCCACCTATCTCGCTACTCTCCCCTATTCATCATTTATTAATTTATTCAAAAGTTAAAGCTATCGAATTGAAATAAAATTACTAGAAAGAATAAAAATAATAATCAAATAAAAATCATAGTTAAGATACACAATCAGGATAAAAGTGTGTACCGAAATATTAGACCGAAGAAAACCCTGCAAAAAGTAAACTAGGCATAAAAACAATGTCCCCTGATCCCATAATAAAAACTACAAAGGTTTATAGTGATGAGGTGAGGGGGGAGGAGGGGCAAATCATAAAATATATTATGAAATTATTAGTGGCAGTCATGGGATATTTATTAATTACCATAAATATATACATATTAAAGTGTTTTATTTAAAAATGTGCAAAAACAGATATGTGAGAATATTAAAACTAGTCCTTATACACAATTTGAATGTTACAAAACCATTTCTAAACTAATAAAACATCAATCTGCAGATAAATTACACAATCGAGTAGGGATATTCAACACTATAAAACACAAACAAATAGGGGGGGAAATGGGGAGAAGTGATCTACCTGTTTTATAACACACGCGGACTTCAGGTAAATACCAACCATGAATCTCTTAGATCCATTTTGAATTGTCAATACTCACTTAGTAATACTTAGAGGAAATGCACCCTCAATATAGAGAAGAATGAATGGGAAAACAACATTGATAAAAAAAATACTTCCGGAAAACGCCCTTGGTGCGTCCGGCTGAGATTCAAACATTGACCTCCCCCGTCACAAATATTTCACTCTAAGGCGAACCTTACGCCTACAACCCTGATACCTCTGCTGCAGAGTAGTGAAACTTAATGGCCATTTTACAATCAATTTTTACATATATATATATATTTAATTCCTACCCCCATTTTGTGTGTGTATATATATATATATGTACACACACAATGGGGGTAGGGATTAAATAGGTAGAATTTATAGGATGCATGCCAGAGTTTTCATGTAGAGAGAGTAGGAAACGTTTTTAAAAAGGGAGAACCTTAGTTCACCTGAGTTTACCGTAATCAGAAAACAAGACTATTCATTCACGGTAGGAGTTTACCTCTGAAAGGTCTTTTTTCTTACTAATATCCTACTATATAATAGATTTCTGGTAGGGAAAAAAGTCATTTTATAGGTAAACTCCTACCGTGAACGAACTTTATAGTAAACCTACACCTTGTTCCACGTGATCATTGATGTTAAAAGTTTGAAATTAAAGCATAGTTGTCCTTTTTAAATTGCTTTGTGTCTATCGTGGTTTGCTATAACTCTCCGTATTTCACGAATGAAGTGGGAAACGCTTTCAACTAAAACAAATCAAATGGTCGAATAAACACATAAGCTGTTGATACCTAAACATAGTTTTTGATTGGCTTCATTCGAGTCACTCTCCAATATCTTATGTTCTGTCCGTTCCACGAGTGTGTAAGCCAATCTTAGTATTTCTCAGAAGCAAGGGGATCCCTAACAAGAATAGATTGTTGAGGAAACTAATTAGTGCAGTAATGAGCACTGCTAGCGTTTCAAGAGTTTCGACAATGGATCTTATATTTTGCTTTCAATGTAACAATGATAAAAAAAATTAAATAAGAAAAAAACATACCGCAAAAAATTAATTGTCTTATATCCATGAGAAATTCCTGCAAATTCATGATGTGCTACCAACTTGTTTTCTTAATAACTTTTTTTGTGTGTGCGCACCACGTATTTATACCCCCTTCAAGCTGTCCGCATATTTGCACTTATTTGATAAGGATAGGATAGGTATGGCTTTGATAGTAGTGTTACCCCATTTATGCGAAGAAAGGGGAGGGGCGTTTAAAAAATCACCTTAGAACACCAAACCTCTACAATAACTGAATCTCGGCTTTTGGGTCAGCACTGAGCATGCCAGTCGAGCACGTAGTGCTGGTAGGGGTAGTATTAAGCTATGATAATCAATTTAAGTAACTGAGTGTGTAGGCATCTATAAAATTGCAATTGGAGACCCCCTTTTTCTGAATGAAAGTAAAACTGAACAAACTGGCCTCCTAAACATCCTTTTTATGAATCAGAGTAAAACTAAACTAAAAACTCCTACTAAAACCAATTTTTAATGAATTAGAGCATAACAGAATTTCTTTCTGAAAATCCTTTTGCTCTTAATCAGAGAACCCTAAATCTACCTTTCTAAAAAGTTTTTTCCTTAATCAGAGTGAAACCAAACAAATTCCCCTCCTAAAAGAATGTATGTATATATATGATAAATTTGAATCCACCCTCAACGTCCCAATTGTAACGAGGAAGAGGAGCACTTCTTGATTTGAGGCTTACCCGTCAGTATTATCGGTTTTACGTCAGCTAGTTCTGCGTGCCTCTGTGACGATTCTAATTGCATCTATCTGACTGTTTCAACTAAGGGGAAATAACTCCTACCTTCGGAACAAATACAGCTCGATGTCATGGAAATGATCTTGGCTAACAATTTAAACAGATGTTGAATAATGATGTCTTGACATGGAGACTTAGGGCCAATTTCATAGTCAAATTTAGTACGCCTAAAGTGCGGCGCTACACTAAATACAAGACGACACCTACCTAAACTCGAATGGAATGGGCCGTTCTCTCATAGGAAACTGGCCCATTCCATTCTGGTTTAGGTAAGTGTCATCATATACTTATTGTATCGCCGCACTGGAGGCGTACTAAATTTGACTATGAAACTGGTCCTAAGCCCTAATACTTTTGTCTTAGCACTGGCCTTGACAATGATCCACCAATGGTCTTCTTGTATTAAAAGACCCCCTTCAATCACTATTTTAATTCAGAACAGCATGAGATTCTATATTTCATTTTCTGTTGCTCGTCATTCCATCCATCTGAGATATCCGCATATTTACACTAATGGGCTATGAGGGAGTAAGGTATAATTTAGAGGATGTGTACATGCATTTGCTTGGAGAAAGAATTGGAAAACGTTCAGCTCAGTGTATAAACTCATAATAAATATTAATTTCAGATAACAAAGAACACTAACTATTAAATCGTATAGCTTTATCTATTAAGTCCATATCGTGTATGGTAATATAATTTATATACCCTGGGTCGGTAGATTGATGAGGATGAATATTGACAGTATCAGCCATCATCGGATTAGTCTATAGCCCAACGTTGAAAAACTAGAGCTATGTATTTTACTCAAATGCACCAGCATTATTATGGATAGAGGTAAGTAAACTACGATATCAAATTAACCAGAATCATGATACAGACAGGGAATCGAACTACACTGTCCAGTACCAAAGTCTATAACAACATTCATTAAAACCAAACCTGACATCACTTCCTTGTGTTAATAAAAACCCAGCTGCCACTGTCAGCAAGCCGACTGAGTGTCAAGCTCATCTAGTCTGGTTTGACTGTGATGGGGAAGTCAGAGTTTGAATAATTAAATGGTGTACCGAGGGTGGCTTTTCTTAAATGTTTTACCGATCTCCTTTCATGCAAATGTGAGTACACTACCTTTAAAATTCTACCTCACTAGTCCCTAGCCCATTCAGAGTAAATTATATGTGTTTAACCCAAACCGTAAGCAAGATATATGACATAACAAACTTTTAAATAAAAACAATTGAAATAAGATACTAGTCCAGCAACCACCACGGTATAATTTGGTTTGCGTCACATTGGATTATGATCCCTTGACGCGTATTCAATTTTTAAAGTGTTCAAATCTCAATAATCTGTTCGTTCTCGATAGGTATCCTCGTGATTAGGTGTGTGGAGAAGAGGAAGATGCAGTATTAGTTAATTTTAAAAACTACTAAGCTTGTGAAAAGCTTCAATATCTTAAATCCGAATCTGAATATAACTAATATTCGTTCTCGATTCAAAATTCCAAATCTAAATTTTGAAATATTCTCATCGGATTGGAAATTTCAAGTTCAAATCCATCCCGGTTTCAGATTCACCGGAATTGAACTCAAAATTCGAATCCATAATCAAATTGTAATATTTTTAAACTTTACTTTAGACACTAATATCGATCTTATCGACAATTTCATCAATTTGGATTCGATATGAAACGTTTAGTTTGCATCATACTATTCAGATTCGATTTGAAACATTTCGATAAAAATCAGGTGCTTTTATTAACATTATTATTATTGTTATTATTTTTGAAACATTTTCACTAATACATATTCTATTCGAATCATATTTGAATCCTACACATGATAAAATATTTGATTCTAACCAATTCAAACCAGTTTTCACTTTAAAATATTATATAAAAACTAAATCAGAAATTTTAACTATAAATATTCCACTCAAATCGGATTTGAAACATTTGCAACTTAAAATATTTTATTTTATTCAATTTATAAACATTTTCTTTGTGAAATATTTTTTTTGAATTCGATATGAAATATTTTCGCTAGAAAATTTTATTTTCAATTCCAATACAATTATTGCATTATTAGCTATTCTATTCGAGATCGATTTGAAATATTATTAACTTTTAAATATTCTCTTTGGATCTCATTAGGAACATTTTCTTTACAAAATATTCGATTAGAAAATTGTTCAAATAATGATATTAGATTTTTAATTGATTTAAGTTGGTAATTAAGGATTCAGTTTGGATCTTAAATTGAAAATCTAAGATTAGCACAGGTTTAAGCCACGATTCAAATAGTATTTCTCTCAAATAATGATAACTAATATTGAAATATTAATGAGCTATGAAATTATGTGAACTTATCTTATGTGTATTCTTTGTGATAACCAGCGCTTGTGGTCACATGGTATAAGGCATCAGGCTTACATTAGATTGTTATCAGTGACACACTTAGAAATGTATTAATTTAAGATGAATTGGGAATGGAAGAATATATATAATTTATCTGGATAAGTATTTTTGTATTTTTCTCTCATTTTAGAAAAATAAGTGAACTTTCAATGTTTTTAGCTTTAAATTTCAAATCGTAGGCTTGGTCTCAAAATATAGCCTCTACATTCAACAGATTTATATACTATAGTTAATCTTAAAGGGTGAAGAGGATAGCCGGCTTCCCATCCTCCCCCTTGTCCACAATAGTTATAGACTAATATAAAATAAATCAACCAAACTATTGCAATTGTCCAAGCTTTGTTCAGAGCTCTAGACTTGGAAATCTTACCACAAGACAAAGCTGAACATTCGGGAAGTCTATTCTTCACTCTATTCTGTCCGTCTCGCCCTTCCTACAATGCACCGGGGGTGGTTTGTATTGATCTCTGGGCCAATTGCGTTCCTAGTTGTGTTCTGCATTGTGTGGCATTAAGGTAAACTGTTCATAGTCTAAGATGTATCAGCGGTCATAGATGTATCATTGAAGCTCTGGTTCATTCTATAATTATGAGTGTGCCTCAATTTACAGCTTAATTGGATACATTATTAATATTACCTTATCTAATCACTACTTGTGTAACATAAATAAAGCCTAATCTAACATAACCCATTAAATATTTAGCTGTATAATCAAAATGCTGTTTCAGTTGAGCATTAATATTAATTCAATATTTTCATAGCATCTCGAGTTCAAATAGATCTAGCCCTTTTCTCAATAATTTGCTCAATATTTGGAAAATGTTTAGGCACAGACCTACTTACAATAGTTCTATGAATTCGGTGTTTAATAATTAACATAATATTCAAGTGAGCATTGACTTTACCTAAGTCCTTCTTTTCTTTCATTAACTAAACGTGTAACTTGTTCCAAACAATATCATAAATTGTGATTTTGTCCGAAATATCTTTGTGCGTGTAACACAGTCCCGCTATCAGCTATATTTGAGACAATTTGCTTATAAAGTATAAAGTAAAGTGACATAGATAATACAAATATATTTCCACCCTGAAGAATGAGCTTGCAACCACCTCTGTGGTCTAGTGGTCAGAGTTTCTTGCCATAGATCCAGAGGTCCTAGTTTCGATCCCCAGCGTATCCAGATTTTAGTGTGGAGCAGTGGGTCTGGAGCGGGATCAACCCAGCCTAGTGAGGAAAAATGAGGATCCAGTTGAAATAGAAGTAGTGGCTCCGGTATATAAAACTGAGATTAATGGCAGGAGGGTTCATTATGATGACCACATGACACCATCCATCCTCAAATGTTGGCCCTATCTTCACCAATATGCAGCGGCCGCTCAGTTGGTATAGCGCAATTGCAGTTTGACACCATGGAGATGGAGGATGAGCTTGCGCTACTGACCACAAAAATGAGAAAAGGCAATCTGTGTAGTAAGCTATATTAACATAATTGAAATTCCATGCACACCCATCATCCTCTTGGAAATAATAAATGAGCAGTTATAGATGTAGCCTTGAGTTGATTATAGATAAGGGAACATTCAATAGAAATATAATGTATAATGAGGTACTACTTACAAATGGTTGAGTTTAACAGTAGTCATAGATGTGTAATTGAAGTATCACATATTGTTGGGCAAATCAATAGTCATATATGTATAATTGGGGCACTGTTCATATTTATAGTTAGGCCATTAGTCATAGATGTAACATTAATATTATTGTTAACATTTCTAGGTGAGCCATTAATCATAGATGTAACATTCAAGTAATTGTTCACATTTCTGAGTAAACCATTATTTATTGACGTAACATTAAGGGCATTGTTCAAATTTATTGGTAAATAGCTAGTAATATATTGTATGATAAGTGTGAACAAGCAGGGATGTTAACAGTATATGTTTAGACCATATACTGGAAGAGTAGTAACAAATTATCCGCTAACCAATCTAATAAAAGCCCTAAAGATTATTGTTCTTCCAACTCATTAGGACAGTTCACATGATAATGCGTCTATGGTTTGTTTCATGAGGAAATGTCTCCTCCTGTCCCAGTAGAATGACATGTGGTGTGCAAGTCACTAATGCCTGGTCAGGGGAATGTGGGGGTGGAGGCGTCTACAGACCACGATAACTCGACGCTCGGCGTCAAGTAACATTACATATTTTCTATGTCCATGGTTATGACGCCCGTCGGAACGTTCTGCTACATTGTAAATGGTCCGAGCTGTTGTTCGGTTGTTAGTGGGTTTTTTTGAAGAAAAAAAATACCCTCTTCCTCATTGTACGCTACGGACATGAGTAATGTCCTCATTGGCATCCCCTTCCCCGACATCATCATTTTCGAGGTTGGCGGGACTGGAGGACGTCGCGGAAAGCTTAGAGACATTTATTTTGTTGAGGTTGGTAATGTATCGCACAGTAGTTTTTAGAGCCATGCTCGTAGAAGATGATATTATTAATTACGTGCGTCTTATCTCATAGAATCGGTGCAATCAATCTTGCTGGATGTTTTACTTTCTGATGTAGATAAATTTTAGACCTCAAGTTTATGATGGATCTAACTTCACATTTGTTGGGTCTCCTAACTCAAAAAAGTGGGTTTTACCATTTTGTTTGTCTATATTTAGGGATACAATAAAAACTTTTAAAGAATTTGGTTCAAATATTTTAATGGACATATCTCGAGGCGAGTTTATAATTTTAACAATATATCTAAATTTAATGGTAGCTTACCGATCACCGATTTTTGAAAGCTAAAAATTACCTAAAAATTGCTATAGTAATTTTGTTTAAAATGATTGTTTTACATAATACATGTTAAATAACGTTAAGTAGCTACTTGTTTTACGGATAAATTCACTAAAGTTTATTTAACTGTTGACTGATTTTTGAAAACATCTTTAACGTTTTTGTTCAAAATATGTATTTGGGAGGGGCTTTTACATTAAACAACACTATATAATAGCATTTAATATTAGTTTACTGATAAAATATTATGAGAATTTTATTTTAACCTATACCTTAGCTCAGTTAGTAGCGTGTCTATCTACTGAGCTAAAGGTCCCGGGTTCAATTCAGGGCATGGTCGAAAGTTTATCTTTGATGAAATATGGGTTTACCCTTTAACAGTGATGAATTAATGGTTGGGGACTGGATGTTGTGACTGTCCTAGTCTTAAGTTGAATTATAAGGTATATGAAGCTACGACAGGCCTAGCCAGTCGGTAGTGGTAAATATATGGCTTGAATAAAAAATTGTCCCAGGTCACAGGCTGGTAACAGTAATGGATGTAAAATGTTATAAAATATAATACACCATATGAAAAAGTATGTACAGCTGTGTCGTAATATTTATTTTTATTCATACATTTGTCAAGACAACCTAACATGCGATTGTGTGTGATATTACACACTCTTTACGGTAGCTTCATCTTATTTCCCAAATTAAGTATCATTAGGAAGACGGACGGCTATTTTTCACAAGCTGTAAATATTTACCCTCGTTTGGGGATGATGGATACATTTTACTCTCCTAGTTACGTCTCCCTTTGGTCGGGTTGCTTACAATATGGCGACAAAAAACAAATCGTGTAAGGAGATACTTCATTTAAATTTTAAATTTAGAATACGATGCAGAATATATTCACCTCGTGAGCTGTACGAGTCTGTGTGATGAGGACGCATTCAAATGAGTTCAATATCTTATCTATGTCTGATAATTTATCATTTTGTACACGAAATAAAATTGATGGATGTGGACTAGCACTAAAATAAACAAAGTATTTATTCAATAGCGCTAGTTCCTTTGAGTGGAAGTTAAGTATATGTTTATATATTAAACACATCATATATATATATAAATATATACATCTCATAGTAGATTGAAATATATAAAGATATAATCATACTTCATCTATAAAATGTAAATATAAAAAAGCCGCTTCCAATTCAAAACTAGACGAAATGTAATGAAAATAAGGTTGAATAAACAAGTAAAGATGAAGGTAAGCCCTGATGTTTAAAAGAAGTCAGCTTTTAGTCACCATCATTGATTAAAACTCACTAAGAATTGGCATTATAGATATATGTTTTATTTGATTTTTTGTGCCATGTCCTAATACCTGTTCAAGTGATACGCATATGTACTATTTACGCTAAATTATTATTAGCACCGCGTATTACTACCCGTTCGGGTTATACGCACTTTCGCTAATGTGTAATGGTAGGGTGATTGTGAGATGAAATGGAGGACCTACAATTTAACGTGGAATACGAACCACAGTGGAGGCCTGGCATTCCTCACATTCACAAGATGTCTTGTCAGAGGTGAAGGAAGAGTTTGGTAATCAGATGAATCTTTGCCGGGACTGAGGATTGAACCCCGGCCGCCAGCATAGAAGTCTGACACCTTACCCCTAGACCGCCAGGTCACCGAGCTACGCTAAAGAAGCTAGGGATAGGCAAGGATGAATTTAGAGGAAGTGTATCATCATTTGCATGAAGGGAGAGTGGAAAACCACTTTGGAAGAAACCCTCTCAGTACACCCGACCGGGATTTGAACACCGATCTCCCTGTCATCGGTAGTCAAGTCTAACACGAGAATAATGTTTTAGACCATGCGGCCACCGAAGCAGGGCAGCATAAAGTTAATCTAAAAAAACACAACTACTCTCTAATTTCTCTCCAGGTAAATAAGTAAACCGACCAAGAATGTAAATACAATTTTTTTGCTCCACCATTGTGACACGAGTTTCCAGTTTTCAAATAATGACCTTCCCATAGAAATCAAACTGTAGTTCCAATAATTTCATATACCCCATTAAGTTTTGTAGATATAGATAGGGTTAAACCCTAAATTGAATCTGAAATGGTTATGGTATTCACATCGATAGCATAGAAATAAGGATGGCACGCCTATAATTGAGAGGAAATGAAACAGAATTTGTGTGAAACCATTTAGTAAATCACACCCTAAGTATATTCATCCGTTATTATGACCCTGGCCTTCACGTGACCTGAAAATTAGACTAACTGAGCTTGAGGTTTAGTCCACCAACGTGGGTAAAATATTAGCCTAGTATTACGGTGCAAACACTAAATGTATATTTTGTAGCTATGTTTAACTATGTTATATTTGTTAGCTCAACGGACACTTTCTAAACACTAAGTTTTTTAAGCACAACCTACAAACCAACTCAGTCTAGCTCAGCCATACTTAACATTAAACGCTCAACTTTAGCATCAGAAGGTTATAATAGCTGGCCGGGTAACAAAACGATCCTATAAACAGTTACTAAATTATTTTAACAATTGATTCGGATATAGCTAATTGTCCCCCTTACCTGTAATTGTCCTGCACGACCTCACGGCCACACAGATGGATTTGAATTTTAAAAAACTGATATTATATCTATAAAACATGTATTAGTCCTATTAGTGTCTGCACTTTAAACAATTTTTTTATTTTATATTTGGAAATGATTTCCTTGTGGAATAAGTACATAAACAAAAGAAATATTAGGACTTGTGGAATATTGCTGGTAACTTACCAGTATCGATATGTTCTGAGTAAGAGATGTTGGCATGATCCAAAATTAGTGCCGGAGCTTCGTAGGACCAAAATAAATGTGGGTTACTTTTAATTTGAAGGAAATAACTGAAAATACAATGGCGTTTTATAAATAAACTATAATTATATCCATAGGAAAGTTTAGATTATTTATATTGGTAGTTTACGCCCAATGTCCATAAAATTGTTATTGTTATTAGCACCGCGTCTTACTACCTCTTCGGGTTATACGCACTTACTAAGGATTGGGTGGGAGTGAAGTAAAGAGGTATATTCAAAGAAAACTTATATTTATTGACGCTAAACATACTAATCTACTACACAATTGGCTACACATAACACCTTCTCTTGTGATAACAGTACACTACTTTGTAGCCCCCCTCCTCCCCCCGACACACTATTTTCTTCTCCTCCTTCCAAGCCTTCTCAACACACAACCGTTCTTAAAAATAGAACCCCGAGCTAGTGAGCTATTTATCAAGTCTCATGAGTACTCTTCAGATCTAGCTGTTTTAGAGCATGGTGGTTCTTCCACTGAGGTGAATCTTTACCCTCTTCTAGAGAAAGCTAATCAAAAAATAAAATAAGTGATTTTTAAAAATCCTATCTACAAAAAGGCTGTGTCATCGATTGGCACTAGCGAGGTTTCATTGGTTATTACTTGAAACTCGCTGACCCAGGTATTATCATCAAGCTACTAACAAGAAATGTCAACATGATATCATCGAAGCTAGCGAATGCTTGTGTTTCTTTACAATGTTCTGTTAAAGATTAGTCTCCACCTTTACGCTTTCTAAGTTTTATTTGAAATATTTGGACTTTTGAGCTGGTTGTCAAACAGAAATTTTTATTGGTTCTGGTTCCGGTTCCTGTTCTCCAAACAAATATTTTAAAGGTCTTGGTTCTGGTTCCGGTTCTTTTCTGTTCCTGATTGTGTTCCGGTTTTTTAATTATTATTTTTTAGCACAGCGTCTTTCTATCAATTAGAGCTAAGTCAATATACTTATTTCGATAATGATTTTTTTATTGAATGAAGAAGTATATATTTTTTAATTTAGAGGAAATGTATCAGCATTTGCGTGGAAGAAGAGTGGAGAACCACTTTGGAAATAACTCTGGATCAAAAGTATTGCTAGATTAAAATAATATAACGTACCCTAATAACAATAGTGCATCCTTCTAATTTGCATCTTGATCTGTCAACGTCAAACTCATAGTCAAAAAACTTCCAAAGTGAGTTTTCTTTAATGCACCCCATCAATAATATTATTTAAACTACTTACTAGCAAACAAAAATACTCACCTCTGCACTATACAAAAGGAACATATTCGCTGAGATACTTACTAATTTAAACTTGATTGAAATAATTTAAAGTTTGCATTTTGCCACTCTACATCTCCGTTTTCCCTCTGTTATAAGCAGTTCAATCAACCATCATATTATTAGTTTTCACTTCCAAGAAGTACCAAGTACTAAATAGATGATTTCTTAATTTATGTATTTCAATTTCTAAGGAATGTGGAGCTATGTGCTATCCATCAAAGCTAAATACAGCTTTTTAAACCTATAGTTTAAACATTAAAGTGAAAAAACAGCGAACAATGTGTCAGTCGTGACATCTCTCTGAAATCTAACATAAGTGTGTATTGCTGAGGACTAATTAACTCTTTTCCAATCACCTTAGAAAAGAGGTTTCAAATAAAGTACTAAACTAAAATATATCAAGGCCTTTCAGAATTTACTGAGAAAGGGGTAACACTACATTTCAAAAACTAAACTAAGCTTAGGGGGAGAAAAGAAAATGTGTGCAACATGTCAAATTACATACAATTCTGTAAAACTAGGAACCGTTAATAACCTTTTAGAACCTTTATGAATCTTAAATTATCTAACGGTTCAGAATAGTGTTTTAGGGTTTCGAATCCGGTTTCATAAATGATGTTAATTTTGGTTATCTGTTCCGGTTCCTGTCCCTGTTTTTGAGGTGGAAGTTTGAACCACGTTTGGCTGAACCAGGTGGTGTTTTTATGTTCTAGTGCAACTGCGCTCCCAATAAGACTACCTATTTGTAAGCCAAATATCCCGTGTGTGCTAATGACTCAAAATCTCGTGGCTGGTTGGAAGTCGGATTGAAAGGGAAACCGGAGGAATGACTGCTCCTCAAAACTAGAGTGGTGCAGTCTGGTGGAATTATTTATGAACTGCGTGCAAGGCAATCTCTCTCGCCTCGGTGGTTCGCCCGCTAGAGCGAGTATAGAGGAAGGAGGCGAGCCTGTTTGTGGGTGTAAAAGAAGCAGACAGAGAAAGAACGCTAAAGAGGCAGGTAGAGGAATGGGACGTTATCGACCCGGTACCTGCGAATGCTATGAGGTCAACTTAGTAGAGTGCTGCTTATACTTCTCGATGAGCCTGGTTATCTTTCTGAATCCCAAACCGATCATAAGCACATCCTCTATTTGGTGAAACAACCAACACGGAAATAGAGCTGAAGTCACCCCAACCAACTTCCTTGGATCGGGGACTGGGTCCATTCAAAGATTGTGCACATTTTCAGAAAGTGCATGTCGGAAGTCCCTCGAATTGCATCATCTTTCTAATTTTTATTTGCCAACAGATATGTCAAATATTTAATCTGCACCATTACTTTTGCCCTGACAACTTAAAGTACAGTAGGCCTCCTTGACTAGTTATTCTAGCACCAGTATTCCTAGACCTGTAGTCACCCCCACCTCCTTACTACTTAGCTACTGGCAGGGTTTGTGTTGACACCACTACATAGCGCTGAGGGAAGTCTAGATGACCAGCCACAATCTGTACCAGTGGACAAACACGATCTTCACGAATCTTGGACCTCTGAACTCCTGAGGTCAAATGTTGAGTTCTGTGTCAATATACTAAATGGCTCATTCTGTTATAGGTATGGCCATAAAAAAAACATGTCTTAGCTGATACCAATAAAAATGTTTTTTTTGTGTGCGCCGAGTCAAACGCATTGGCGTGGAAAGAGAGTGATAAAACAAATAATGAAAAAAAAAACTTACGTTATACTCATCTGGGGTCTGAGCCCCAACCTCTCAGCATTCCAGTATACACCGGGAGCTACCCGTTGACTATGTTATCACCGATATAGTTTAAAAACGTATTTTTTAAATCTAAGTAATAATTGTATCCCTAATTCATATTGGTGGGCACACAAACTAAATCCTAAGTGCATCTAGTATTGTGTTTAGGTGGCCAAGATGTCTTAGCTTGAATCCCGGGCGGGTCTACTGATTTTGTTTTTTACCTAAATAATTTACTACTTTTCCTTCACGCACATGTGAGTATATTTATTCTAGTCTAAACATTATTCCTCTCCACTCTATAGTCGATTTTCAAAGCTTATAATTTGGACTGGTGGAATAAAAAAACTTTGCTAATTTTTAATACAAGGCAACATCAGTATAATACGTACAGACTGACTTAACCTAAGAAAGCAGCACTGAACCCAAACACCACGTTTAGGATTAAAATGTCTCCAAAATATGACTAATACTTTGGGGTCCATCATGGGCGGTAATTAGATCTCCTAGTTACTTGTTCAGAGATACGGCCAAAACCACGGCTCACGCACGTCATAATATTTTTGGTTCAAATCCTTGCATATCATGTCAGTGGGTAAAGTTGAGAGCTGTTCACTGTTCCCTTCAACCAGTAGGTTCCTGATCCTAATAATTCATAAGCCCTAAGAGCCTTTCAAAATTATAGCCGAAGTGTCTCAATTTCAACACATATATAAATTATTTCTTGTAAAGTAAATAAAACTTATTTTTAATCAAGAACTATTAGAATTTGAACTAATAAACAGATTTATTCAAAGATTCATACGTAAATAAGTTAATACCAGTTTTTAAGCCTGTCTTGGCTGTTGGCTTTGTATTAGTTGAGAAAAGGGGATGTTGACAACAGAAATAATATATAGGATCCTCTTATTTATATCCCAAATCAAGAGGTGTCAAAAATAAAACACTTTACTATCATCCGATTTAGATAAGAAATATTTCTAAGCATAGCTATTAAAGCTACTAGAAAAAACCTGGTACTTATTCATGACCTCTTGGAGAGAAAAAGTATTGTGATCGAAAAATTTATACTTCCGAGATGTCAATGTTTCATGAGCTTCTGGAGTTTAAAATGTGGTTTTTGCCATACCGTCTGTTACTCGGACTAGAGCCGGAACCATTTTAACGATCAGGTTAAAACTTCTTCTCTAGTGTATTAATAAAACTCCCCAGAGGTACTTCATAAATTATTTTTCCAAACCTAAAAAATTAAGGGTGGTTTACTCATGGACAAAAATAAAATGAATTGAGTTCATCTGAACGTTTTTGAATAAAATTCGTATCTAGGCGCTCGCTGTGAAAACATTTTAAATAAAATGGCACATCTCATTTTTCATTGAAAATGACTTTGAAGATAATTTACAGAAGCGTAAATTTCCACATTTAATCACATCCCCTCAACATTTTGGAACATGAAGAATATTTTATAAAATCAATGTTTCCTGGGCTATAGGCAAATGCATTATAGATATATAGAGCTTTGGGAAACGGCAAGTTGAAAATACACAGCACAGTTATGTTTTTGTAACAGTGTATATAATTTTATGTATGATCTTTAGTAAAATGCGATGATTTTTTTTTCCCTTTATGTTTCTATAGCAATGTTTTTTTTCACATATCTTATGAGCTATAGATATAATTTAGATAGAGGACAGAGAGATTACTTGCGGTATACCATACCATTTATTATAATTATTATTAACGATGTTACCTGAAGCTATTACTTTTCATAGACAGTACAAATAGCTACAAAACCATTACAATAATAAATTATAATACTATCACTGTTGAGAGAAAAATGCTTGTATTCTCTAAAAGTTCCTTCTTTTCAGAATTTTACTGTATTCATATTGTGTTAGGCAATGAAAAAATAGTTTCAAAGCATTATTAAATTAAATTATCAATGTTGGTGTGATGACTCTATCCGACACCTTAGCTCAGTCAATAGAATGTCTTTTTACTAAGATAAGGGTCCCGGGTTCGATTCCCGGCATGTGCCTAAAATTTATCAATGGTGAAATGTGGGTTTACCCAATCATAGTGATAAATTAACAGCCGGAGATTGGATGTTACACCTGCCCTATTCTTAAGTTAGATTATAAGGCATATGAAGCCTAGCGAGCCGTTAGTGGAAAATATATGGCTTGAACAAAAACTGTCCCGGACGATATGCTGGAAACAATAATGTGCGTATGTATGGTATGATTATTCTAAGCGCATTGCACTGTAAAAATAGAAAAAACTTAATCTCAAACACTACATGCTAAAATGTTAGCTAATATCGAGTATGAAAACACCACATACTTCAACAAATTCTAACCAAACTTAGTACACACATAGTTCTGTCTTAGAATGTTATTGTAGACAAACTTATTTACTTCTTGAGATATATATTCCTGGGGCAAGATATTCATTTAATTTAAAAACAAAATTTATGTTACATTTTTGGAATTTTAAAAGTAATATAATATTCTCGGTGGCTTATATTTAAATGAGCGAAATTTCCTCACTTGAATCAGCCATATTTTAAAACTTTTTAATCACTAGCTTGCATGCTTTTTCCTACAATGCTGTTCTTAGTGTACATTGACTTAATTGAATACTAAAAAATTTATATACACTAATAACTATATATATTATAATGCTGCCATTATGAGGCCTAAATAAATAAAGTGATCATATGAGCACTGACATGGCAATTAGATCTATAATTACATGAGCATTGTCATGGCAATTAGGTCTATGATTGCTTGATCAATGCCATGGTAATTAGGTCTATGATTGCTTGATCAATGCCATGGTAATTAGGTCTATGATTGCTNCATAAGTACTGCTATGGCAACTAGGTCTATGATTGCATAAGTACTGCTATGGCAACTAGGTCTATGATTGCATCAGCACTGTTATGGAAATTAGGTACATGATTGCATGATTATTGTTATGACAGTTAGGTATATGATTGCATGAGTACTATCATGACAATTAGATCCACCAAATTTACAATAAACGGTCAGCTCTCTCTTTCTGGGGGGGGATCTATACTCTTGGTGTCTTAGTCATTTTTAATTTTATACGAATCAATGGAGGAATTTTTGCTAACTAAGCTGGACTAATAAAAATAAGTTCTTCTTTATATTGTAGATAATTAAAAAACATTAATAACTGATAGGTAAAATTGTACTTATTCCATTTTGAGTAATTATGTTAAATATATTATTATCATTATTATTATTATTATTAATAATAATAGCATCACGTCTTACTACCCGTTCAGGTTATACTAATTTACGCTAATGTGTAATAGTAGAGTGATTGTGAGATGAAATGAAGGACCTACAGTTTAACATGGGATCCAAACCATGGTGGAAGCCTGGCATTCTACACATTCACAAGTTGTTATTGATACAAGTCTTGTCAGAGGTGAAGGAAGGGTTTGGTTATCAGATAAATCTGTACCAGGACCAAGGTTTGAACCCCAGCCCCCGGCACAGAAGTCTGACACCTTTACCCCTAGACTGCCAGGTCACCCAATAATTATATTAGTTTGACAATGTCATAAGCTTTACAATAGGTTTTATTTAATTTGGTGTGTTTGACATAATAAGAGTAAAGAGGATCAGATTGAATAATATTAAACATGTTATGTTGAGTGAGCTATAACTTCTCTTTTCGTAACTATCTCGGACATATTTTGAAAATACTTATATACACTATCACTGAGCTTTTTTGGAAAAAATCTTCAAATAATGAATTAATTATTTGTTTTATTCTGTGGCATCAGCCTACAATAGAGCCATAGGGCCTACTTAGCCAGTGGCCACCATCTGCTGGCAAATATTGTGCCAACTTCTGTGGATAGAGGGTGTCATGGGTCAGTATAATGAGCCCTCCAGCCATTAATCTCAGTTTTTTAGACCAAAGCCTCTACTTTTTCATTCAAGTAGCTCATAATTTGTTCTCACGAGGCTGATTTGACCCTGTTTCAGACTTACTGCTTCACAGAAAATCTGGAAGTGACAGGATTGAACCCCGTACCTCGTTTAAATAATCAATATCTCGTGATCAGATGACTATCCCAAGTTCAAACTTGGCACGTACACTTTTAAGAACATAAAGATGAAATGTTATTTTTTCAAAATCTTAAATTTAGAGTTTTGAATTTTTTTTAAATTAACACTTTGTTTTTATGACCTTGAGATTTTTTTCTTTAAGTCGTGAAGCAAGAGCTTTAAAATACTGAAGCTCTGCTGTTTGTATCTTAATTAGGACTCAAAATATTAATATTTCAATATTTGTGATTCATATAAAATATAAAGTTTTCCCCAAATTTATAAAGCTTTATAACTTGAAAACGCGCTTAGACTAGAAAAGTAAGATGTATTAGTTGTTGATAAGTCATCATGATCAATAACTATGCCACGTTTCAACTACATCAAAAAATATAAGGTTGAGAAGGTATTCCTCATTGGTGGATTTCACATGGAATGACTCTTAAATATTTTGATAATACTATTATTTATAGAAACTGGCAATTATTTATAAATCACTTCTTTAAACTATCATTGAGTCTATTTTTAAAACACTTCTTAAAACAAAAAATTATTTCATTTGAAAATACTTCTTGTAACAAGCATTGATTATTTTGAAAATACACCTCTTAACTATCAATGATTATTTCGAAACCATATAATATAATTGTAGGATTTGTTTGAAAACACATATAGTAACTAGAGGGAACTGTTTTTTAAGCACATTAATTTACTAGTATTTATTGATTTTTAAATACAACTCTAAATTAGTATTGATTATTTTGAAAATATGTCATATTTACTAGTATTTATTGTTTTTTAAATACTCCCTTAGTATTGATTATTTTGGAAACATATATTTAAATAATATTATTTATTAATTTAAAATCACGTCCAAAACTATAAATAATTATTTCCAAACAATTTTTTTTTTTGCATTATTTTAAAAAACATCTTAGAAACATACACAATGTATATTTCTAGATCTATATTTCTTATTCTGGTACAAATGTAAAATTATTAAAAGCATTCAATTTTATGTTGTGGGTAAACCATTTATTTTATTGTAATAAAATTATGACTCACAAATCAAGTAAGCGATTCCGTAGATGACACGAAACATTAATTTGTCAAACAAATACATTAATAAAACATTCATTTACATATTATCACAGCTAAAGCTCAAAATACCCTAATGTAGATTTAGTCATATTTTACTGACACTATTCTATCAAACCCATACATTGTATTGCTCCTGTACCTATAACGCTCATTTACTGTTTAATATTAAATATTGGGTTGATCATTGTCGAATTTTATAGATTTGCTAATATTTCTTTATTGTTTTTCAGTTCCCTGTGTGGGACAAACAAGAGTTTATTTTGATTAGCCCACATGTTTTATTATAGTTCACCTCTGAACTTATTCAGACACGAGGACATGCAGGATGAAACCAGTGGCTTCTAGGCCTGTAGTCAGGCTCCCTAACCACTCAGCCACGGGGACACAAGCTGTAGCCAGGTTCCTCTAGATATATATTTCTAAAACTCTTCTGAATGAGACTCGCTGTTAGAAGTTCATTTTACATCACGTCCCAGAACATATAATTCTATGAATTAAAACGAAAAGTGCATTTAGGTACTGTACATATAAAAATAAAACTTTGTACCAATATGTTTTCCATATTTATTTAATCACATAATTTTGGTAACAAAAATAAAAGTATAAGCTAAACAAATATTATTAAAATAGGAAAGGTTATATTTAAGGCAAGGAATGTGCTTGCGTGTTTATTAGTTGATTCCACTCCGGAACACATGAGGACAGTGTTATTTGCATAATATGGTCTGTTGTTGAGCCTGTTTGCTTCCTTCCTTTTTATCCGATTCAATGTTGAAAATACCCGCTTGAGTGGCCGAATGGTCTAAGGCGACAGGCTCGTGTAGGAATCGCATACTGAAGACGTGGAGATTGTGGTTCATCTATCGGTCGGGTCTACTGAGGATAGTTTTTCTTTCATATATTGAGGTGATATGTGACAATATCTAAAGTTTTATTTCACTCAAACTGTATTCATTAATAATATCCTCTTCAATGTAACAATTTTGGGAACACATGGAAACCTTTTTATATGTTCAACGTGATAAAATATATTGTCACTTCTTCCATGTGGTTTATAATTTCAAATCTAATTTAATAATAATGCCAAATAGATCCGTTAATTATGTCAGTTTTTTCACAAGAATATCATCTTGGAAAATATTTGATTAATTGTATTGCTTTTCAACTAGAAATATGGGACTCTAATTCCTGAGCTCAGACACCCTGTTTAATTCTTCCCCTATTGATCAGTGATAACCAACGAACTTATGTATGATGAAATGAGTCTAGGGAATTGTTTTTTAAATATGCTATTCGATTAGCTTCCTTTAATAAAATTAACAGTCGTAACTGCATTTTATAATCGACCTTCAGATTCAGCGAAATTCCTCTAGATGTCAAAGCTTTATGACGTAAAAGGACATTGAGTTAAAACAGCACTGCTATTAGAAACTTCCAATATTTTGTGATAACTCCATTATGTTTTACGTCTAGCTTTCTGCTTCTTCACTTGTAATTAATTTATAACAATTTGTTTAGAATTAATATATATTAACCCACAATTAACTTTTATAATTCAGTAAATACAGCAGATCCAGTTGTATATGATGTTAAATATAAACAATATAAGACATCATCTACAAAATTATCTTGCCATACATATCGGGTACACACTACAAGAGTAGCATAACTCATAATAGCAGTGTTCCTATCTAGTTGATTTGCAAAATATTTATCAGACTGTGGTTGCATTGTAAGCATTTTTTTAAAGTGTTCTGCAACCAAACAGATTCCATAAGATGTTGTGTTTTCAATGATGGTATAGATTTTAATTATAAGCTGATTTAACATCAAACATTGTATGCACTTGATCTAGACATGATAGGAAAATATTTTTTTCCAACAAATGTGTGAGATTTTCTCTTTTACCAAACTATATTCAAATATTTAGGAAGATAATAAGGCTTTATCATTAACAGTTGTAGAATTATAAAGAAATTGTGCCGATAACTGGAACAATTTTTTTTCCGTTGTAAATATTCTAAAAGCTGACTTATCAATAAGTTAACCACGTTGTTTTTCCAAGTGTCTTTTTAATATAGTTCCGTGCTGACATCTTGTATTTCATAACGATGTCAATTGAACATTTCTTTCTTATCTGCACTGGTCGTCGCAACCCACTAAACTTATTTCACGGACCAGCAAAAGGTCATGACCGGCAGTTAAAAAACTCTTATTTTAATAAGTAGTCTGTATCCCTTATCACTAAGTCACAGGGACAGGCAGGATGGAATCAGGGTCCTCTAGATATGGAGCAAGGCTTTCGTATCACTAAGTCACAGGGACAGCCAGAATGTAATCAGGGTCCTCTAGATATGAAGCAAGGTTTTCGTATCACTAAGGGTGCGTGCATGCCGAGGAGCGCGCACATCACTCATCACGCCTATCTCTGCACATCGTACATCGCTCATGGAACAGCGAACAGCCTGTGCATACCAAGCAGATCGCTCATCGCACTTCGGACTCGGCTAGAGAAAGCCAGTCTGCACGGAGCATTCGTACTGTATTGTTTCTTAAACTCCCTTTTATTTTTTATTTAAAGCTCTTTAATTATACTTTAAAATATGTATTAAAATGGGAAAAAAATTATCTTTTACATCGGTAGTGATTATAGTGATGATAGTTCATCCGTGGAAAAATGTATACGCCTCTTGTCCCAAATTTTGGGGTACTTCTAAATATTATTTATTATTTTTCCTTTTACGTCACTCATCTTCTTCCTAAAATACACACAGTCTGAAGAAAACCCACACAAGACAAACGTCGAAGTAAAAGTCGAATTTACAATAGATAAAATAAAATGTGCAATGAACAACACTTAGGGTTTGCGTTGACCTTGAACCAACTAATCAGAGCACTGCGCACATCGCACGACCCTTCACAAAAACAAACCAGTTTGTTCCTTGTGTCTGGTCGGAGTGAAGTGTGGATAGTGAAGTGCTCGGCATGCACGCACCCTTACACGAGAGTGAAGTGATCGGCATGCACGCGCCCTTAGTCACAGAGACAAGCAGAAATGAACCAGGGTCCTATGTCCCTGTAGCCATACTCCTTTACCACTATGTCACAGGCAGCGTAGAACTACTCTATTTTTTTATTTAGAACTAACACAGACTCACTCTAAGTTTAATGAGATGAAGTCCACGAGAGAATTAACAACGCAATCATACCCCACGAACTCCACCTGTGTTGGTTCAGAGAGGACACAAGATTCTGTTCTGGGAAATATAATTTTCCCTGCAATTTTGGCGACAGTTTTAGCCTTATACGAGACATAGAGTTGGGTAGAAGAGTTAGTGCTGCTTCTCCGCGTCTGATCATTACATAGTTTCCACCAGAATTACTGAACAAAGCTACGAATAGCGTGTAGTTATATTTTGCATATACAAGATGGCTCAAACAGAGAGGTCTAATACCTTAAAATCTCGTAAATAAAGAGTTTGAACATTTTTTCACATCTAAATTTGTTTTTTTAATTGGCCTTTTATTCTTACTTCTCTTCCACGCAGCCCGAATTTAATTACAATAATCGAGTATGGCGGGAAAGGTAAAATTTAGATATAACGTTCTCGCATTGGCATGGAAAGTAAGTGGGATAACTTTTATGGAAAAATCACTCTTATTACACACAGGCGGGATTCGATCCCCATCACCCGTGATCCGGTTTATTGCGAGAATGGCACATTAGAACATTAGACCACTGTTGCGGGCTTAAAGTTATTATCTATCAGGACAATGATGGGTTTAATACTAACAGTTTTTATCTTACCTGCATGTGTATATTTAAAAATAAAATCAATGTACACATGTGTATAACCCGAACTAGTAGCAAGATGTGATGCTAAAAAAATTGTACATATATTTTTGAACATGTTAAAGTAATAAAACTATTAATTTGATAAAAAGTTATGGGGTGCTGAACACCTCAGTTTATCAACAAACCATGCTCTCTTTTTTTTGCACTGAGTACCCTTTTATGATACTTGAATTTAACTATACTAATACATTTATGGATGAGTAAAGTATAATTTTAGGCAAATGCACCCACAGTGTGGGAAACCATACAAGAGAAACTACCCTCTGTGCTGGGATTCAGACTTTGACCTCCCCATCACTAGCCAAGCAGACACGGTGCCCCTCTTCGTGTGCCAATCGATGCGTGTAGTGAAGTTTTGACCTCATGTTACTAACGAAGGGTTGTTCTAGTCATGTCGTAAGCTGCTCAGGTCTTCAATAAGAGCTTAGCTAAGATAGCACATAGCTAAATGTTTTTTTAGTGTTTTGGTAACCTTGTGGCTCCAAGCCGGTTGTTGAGGCATGTTATAAAGCCTCGTTTATCATGTCACAAGTTGGACCCAACATGTTTATAGACAACACATGAGAAAAAAATAAGCTGCGTTTATTGTCACCAACTTGTTGGACAACATTATGGATCCTCCGCTAGTTTTTAATCAGTCTACACATTTCTAGCCATGGATAACGACGTATTACTTGCCGTTTCTTCATTTATTTTATTTATTTAGCACCGCGTCTTACTAACCCTTCGGGTTATACGCTTAAGTACTAATTACGTTAATGGATTAGGAATTGGGAAGGTTGAATATAGAGAAAGTGAACCACATTTGCATGGAGGGAGAGTGGAAAACCATTTATGAAAAACAATCCCCAGTTCACCCGACCGAGATTTGAACCTCGGATCTCCCGTCATAGGCAGTCCATCTCAACACAACTAGCACGTTAGCTAACTACGCCACCGAGGCGGGTTTCTTCTTTATTTATTGTGTTGACAGGAAGTGTACTCTTGAAAAAACCCCATTAGAAACAATGGAAATAGAGGGAGGGGGGAAGGCTCTAAGTGGTTGTTTTTTTTACTAAACGTCGAATTAAAGGTGCTTACATGGAAATAATGAATGACCTACATTTGCAAAGTGGATCTGATAAATTTGTAAGCAAATCATATGTGGACTTTGATTACTTACTTACACTTCTGTATCCTCATTTACGTGGTAAAATGGAAAGGAAAAATGTTGTGACTCCGGGAGAAAAATTTACTACAACACTGCGCTTTTTATCAACTGGAAACGACTATGGGAGTCGGACGTATAGCCACAAAACACGCGCGTTGCCAAGGTTAGAGAATGACTAGACTCGATAGCGCACGCGCAAAACCTCTCAAATCGGCCAACATGTTGGGGTGCTCGCTTATTATCTCCAACAAATTAACAAAAACAACCCAACGCAACATGTGGGCTCTGACTGGCTTCCCCAACACCAACATGTTGGCCAACATCCCCAACAAGTTGGGAATGCGTGTAAATTATAACACAGCTTGTTGGGCTCGTCTTATCCAACATGTGGTTTTACAATACAAACGAGGCTTAACAGCAACAGTACAATCATTACTAGGAATGGGCTGTCGGGACGGTTCATTTCAACAATCAATGTTACTGAAAACAGGGTTTGAGGGGGGATAGTGGTGGGAAGAGGGTTCGCGATGCGATGATCAAATCAAGGGGCACAACAGAGCTTCACAACGTGAGATAGAGAGGGAGGGAAATATGAGACAGCTTGGAACAGAAACGTTATAAAACATGGGACAGATATGTGAGATAAAGGGGAGAGAGATGAGACTAAGTGTGACAGAGATGAGAGACAATGTTGGACAAAGATATGAGCAAACGTGGGGGAGAGAGAGATGAGACAACGGGGTCAAAGATATGAGACAGTTTGGGACAGAAACGTGAGAAAACATGGGACAGAGATGTGAGACAAAGGGTAGAGAGAGATGAGATTAAGTGGGACACAGGTGTTAGACAGCGTGAAACACAGATATGAGACAACGTAGGACAAAGATATGAGACAAAGGGTGGGGTGGGGGAAGATATGAGAAAGCGTGGGGGAGATATGTGATACAACTTAGGACAGTGATGTAAGACAGCTTGGGACAAAGATGAGAGAGAATGTGGGATAGTGATGTGAAAACCAAGTTGGAAGGAGGTGTGAGATTAAATATGATAAAGGTGTTAAGACAAAGGTGGACAGTTTTTCTTTCAGCATCGCACCTTACTACCCGTTCGGGTTATGCGCATTAGGTGGGCAGTTGAATGAGACCATACATAGATACAGTTGAATATTTAACACTACTAGCAGATGAGGGTGTAACACTCAACATATTAATGTCTATTTGTTATTTTCACTTTTGATTCTCAAAATTCTCATATCACAGGAGATTTCCCTCTGCTCCAACATGTCCTTTTAGGATTTATTCCCGATAGGTGCGCTCAGCTTTAAAGGAATATATTTATTTTTTTCGAATTTGCGTGTGTGTCCGTTTCCTTTTCAGCAAGTTATACGAATTCGAGTGGATGGAAGGGAATCAATTTATTGAAGACTCCTCAGGGCTGGAAAGGGGTGAGGAAGGTGGAAGTTTGCGTGCGGGGT
>CABFOW010005410.1:22500-42957 GCA_902141385.1 Timema californicum | reverse complement strand
TGATAGATGTCAGCTGTTGGCATAGTGATATATTAGGGATTACTTCTAGTAACATTTCGAGCTGTCATCCAGGTAAACTTAGGAAGTGAATGAATAATACTACCCCTCTTGAACATGTTGGTTGTTACTCAAAGCTAAATATCTCTTCCTAGACCTTGAGAGTAAAATGACAGAACCCTCCACAATATTAGAATAATCATTCCTTATTAGTGCTTACTGATAAGTGCTCATTGAGTAATGACACTTTTATAATTCCCCTAGAAAATAAATAAATCTTACATTCACAAACAATCCTGAGAAAAGAAAAATTATAGTATTAAGTTAAAGTGAGGAGGGCCTAAATAAACTACAATTATGAAAGTTAAGAAAGAACCGATAAATGATGGCTGAACCTGTGCAATCAATATGCAACCTCCTATGTAGCCTCTTTTTGATATATTATAGTAAACAAGAGTTTAGGAGTATGTAAGAAAAACAAAATGACAGAGCAGAATGTCAGTGTAAGCAAGAAGTTTTTTAATAGTAAATTAGGTTAAAAAAACCAAAATAGTTTGCAGGAGCTTAACTAATGTATAGATTTAAGTTTAGATGAATAAAGCAGGAATTCAAAATAGTTAAGCAACATTAGTTAATAAAATTAAGTTTAGGAAATCATTCATGTTTGCCAAAGTTCTGTCTGTCATTAAAAGGTGATGGTTTTGTGTTTTAAGTGATGTCATTTATAATTAGATGAAAAATAGTTTTAAGAGAATAAACAATTAATATATGTATATATATATATTAACACAGAACTATTCCAAAATGGAGTACAAACTTCAATGGCCTCATTAAAGAAGACCGGGCAATGTAAAGGAAGTACCGTATGTACATAAATACTATATTAACTTGAGTAAATTTATATAGTGACAGTAGCATCATAAAAAATATCAGAAATAAAGAATATTATTATATTCCAAACATATTTGTAGTTACCTAGAGCAAAACGAGACGTATCAAGGACCAAGAGTAGGCTAGTTAATATTTCCTAGAAATGACATAATGCCACTATTTTTACAAAAAAGTTTGAGTTTCATCGATTCAAAATATCAAAAGTCCAAAAGGGGACTGAGAACAACATTAGTGTGTTTGACACACACCTGTGTGCACACACATAAACATGACTGTATATTATTTCAAAATCTTTAACTGAATAAAATATGTTTATAAACTGCTTGGGTGCACCATTGTTAAGAACTTGTTTGCGTCATGATCAATCACATAGTTTAGATTCATCAATTACCATTGTGAAGTTTATATTTGTTAGACCATTTGTGAAAGGGCTGTGAATACATTTTTAAGTGGAGTAAAACGTTAAATAAACTGTGTGTCAAAACAGTAGGAATGTGGTATAGAAAGGATAGTATATATACCATGCTCATTAAAAGCATCGGAAGAAAAATATTGTTATCGTACTAGTATTGAAAAAAATATTGATAGCACTAAGTAGTGATGGGCATAATCGAGTAACTTTACTCGGACCTTCTTATTCTTTTATTTTCTCTTTTCTTACAAGCTAAGAATCACCCTTATTGGCTGGACTGTTTACCATGCTATTTCCATTTAAAAGGCATATTCCCTTAGAGCTCATTTTCCACTAACAATTTCTGCTGCTACGCAAAAATGACCCTTCATAGTTTAAATGTTGAACATGCATTTTCAATACAAAATACTCGCAGATGTAAAGTACACAATCGAAAAGCATGCTAGCTAAGCGTATCACCTTTCCGATTCTTTTTAAAAGTACTTCATGGAAGTTACTCGATTCTTTACTAGGCACTCTTATTTCCACATTCGCATATAACGAAACTAGTTATTTTATTGATTTTAACTTCTTCTTAGTAAAATATGATTATTTATAAATTGAAACTAATTAGACAAGTTACAAAACGAAAAAATAAAAATCGTTTTCACTGCTTCAAAGGTTCAATTATCAATTTCTTTAACATAGGTGTATAAATAAGTTTATTTTATTAAAAAAGAGCACAAAACAATTTTTTGTGAGACTTCTTAAAACGCATACTTTCATATTGGCTGTGCATGCAACATGAAACCTGAAAATAAGGAGGTGGTCACTGTCAACTGCCTCATACAGAGAGAGATTTTGGACTTGTTATTAGTATTGAGTTCCATTGCAAGACTCCCGAGTAATGTTGTACAACCTATTGCCACGGGACAATCCACTAAAAATTAATGAGTAATTTTACTAGATTCTTTTTAAATAAAATCGAGTGATTACTCGATTCTTAGAATTACCTGATTTTACCCATCACTAACACTAAGTACCGACATCGAAATTTTGATCTGTAAATTTTTTTTATAGTAATAATAATTATTTCAACTTTTGCATCCTAAATGTACTTTCATATTTATTTAAACACTGAAAATTTTAAAAGGTTTTCAATATTTAAAAATAAAATTATAAGATGCTTTTTTGCTATTCAACTTCTCTAAAAAAAACTTTCATAATTAACTTCTGTGAGGTGCCTTTTTAATTACCTACATTGGTCGTTTATATACTCTATAAATATGAATTATTAACTACTGACAAAAACAATGCACAAACTTTTCTGCTTCAGTTTGCTTTGGGGCAGCCTTAAGTTAAGTGAGTTCATTGAGCTCTACAAAAGCTTATTTTGTTTAGTTTGTGATGACCGTGCCCACTGATAAAGGGGGTAGTAAACTGGCTGCCACTCACTGAAAGAACAGCTATTAATCAAGATGAGCGAAAAGAGATTGAATGCTAGAGTTGCTTCTTGTTTGTCATGCAAAAAATGAGAGAATTTAGAATTAATGTAATTTGTTCTTCCTCCACAGTCCACCCTAGTAAACATTTAATATTTAGCATGAGTTAAGATGAGAAAAACATTGTTTCTTTTGATACCGAAGTGTGACTACTTATATGAGAAAAGGCATCAGAAAAAAAATATAGCCTATAAAGGAAAATATCAATTTTACTAACGTTTCAATACTTTTTGTAACATGCTTCAAACTAATGTGGGATGAATTATCTAAGTTTCTGGTTTTAATATATGATACATATCAATTTTGTTTTAAACTAAAGATGATACTTTAAATGTTATCCCTATATTGGAATTAAGACAACCATTTGAAAATTTAATATGATAAATTTTCCTTATTTTATATCTAGGCATTATTAAAATATTTACAATTTGATTTGAGTTTTTCATTACAATACTGACTATTCATCAAGTTTACCATTAAAAAATGTAAATAATAGGTGGCAAATTAGACTAATTAAAAATTCAACTAGTCCTTTAGTGGTATACTGCCTGGACAATTTTAGTCATCTCTGATTTAGGATTTGTTAAGTACTTTCTCATTTTGTCTATGCAATAAAACCGGTCACGTAAATAATTTGAAATAAATAAAAAAAGTGTACCATTCTTTCACTTTCTATATTCAATGTTAATTTAACAAACTGTATAAAAACAATGTATGTGATTTTGATGATGTTACAATTCATTATGAGCTATTTCATATGATGTCCTGAACTGTATATATTTTTATCTCCAATGATGATAATAGAAAATAACACTAGAAAAAATTAAATTGAAAAATAAAGGGAATATTAATAAAAATGGCATTCTCGGCATAGTTCTTGTTTATGTGTCCATATTAACACGAAAAGCATGTGCTATCATAAAAAAAACACTTTAGCAAATTTGGAATATTTAGATAAAATACCAACTGACAAGATAGGAACAGTAATATAGTTATTATTATTATTAGCACCGCGTCTTACTACCCGTTCGGGTTATACGCAAGTTATATAGTTGAGGGTAGTTTCTTTAAACAACTAAGTTTTCACTAATTTTAGTTGAATTGAAGAGAATGAACACCTCTTGCATTGTTAAAAACTATAATAATAATAATAATAATAATAATAATAATAATATTTAGCACCGCGTCTTACTACCAGTTTGGGTTATACGCTTTAAGTACTAATTACTCTAATGGATTAGGAATTGGGAAGGTTGAAATAGAGAAAGTGAACCCACATTTGCATGGAGGGAGAGTGGAAAACCGTTTAGGAAAAACCACCCCCAGTTTACCCGACCGAGATTCGAGCCTCGATCTCCCCGTCCTCAGCAGTCGAGTTCAACACGATGTTAAAAACTAATTTCCCCTATTCCGAAGCAGTGATCCAAATACAAAACTGTCATTTCAGGGCATAAGCCTGATTTCTGATTGAACTTGTCCCCGGCCTTATACCAATCACTTAGGCATACTATTTGGATCACAATGTTTGTGAGTAACCCAGCCAGGGTCAACAAATTTTTCTCGAGGAATAAAAATCGGTAGCAAACATCATTTGGAAAGGGAGTTAAGCTGTCAGCCCGATGTCGATTGTGGCATACGTAAAATAACCCTGGAAGGCAGCGTATGTGAAAATACCTTTCCTGGCAAAATTATTGAGTTAAGCCCTTTCGCGGTCACTCATAGAAATTCTTGTGTTGATAAAATTTGGGGATATAGGAAATCCACGTTAGAAATAATAGATTAGATAAAAAAAAAGGAATATTTGAACAGATTCACTCCCCATTTGTATGACTGTAACATAACCGTTGGCCTACATTCTATTATACCAGATAAATTGCTCAAAAGATTGTCTAGCATAGCTGGTGGAAATTTTTATTTAGCTTTCACTAAAAAGAATAAAAAGGAAATGTTTAACTGCAGATACAATTAAAGTTGTGGTTCGGATGCTTCTTTATCCGGTCAATGCACCCGTTTATTTCCAAGAAGACGTAGGCTTAGAACTAATATAAAGAGCCATGGTTAAGTTATAATTTGTGTTTAGCCTTTGAACATTCGTTAAAATACTTACGTCTTGTCCGCCACGCATTCCTCTGTTGTCATCTCGTCCACCTCCTCGGCCACCACCAAAACGGCGTCCACCACGTCCACCGCCTCTTCCACCAAAGTGATTTTGTGGAGCTTGTTCTTGGGTTCCATTGGCATCGTTATCAATTTTGACTTCTTCTGTCGCCGCCATACTGTTCCTCGAACAAAACTTTGTAAAATGTGTACTTTATATCAATAAAATAATATACAATCACCTAAAATATTATTTTGTCAGAAATGGCGTCTCGCGCAGAGAGAAGAAGCGGAAACAAGAACTTGAGGTCGATGAAAGGAGAGGGAGCTACACAAGCCTTCACTGTTGCATTATGGGTAGTTTCATTTACAATACTGTAGTGCTATTGGCCTGTTTTCAATCCGGAATGTTAAACGTCATATGATTGGTCAAAACAAAATGAGCAGTAACAAAATGGAGTCTTGAAAATCAATATATTAAAACAAATTACAAGTATAAAATTAATTATTTCTTTGTTTGAGTCAACTGTTCATAAAAGCTATTTTAATATTTAACCACAATGTTGAAAAAAAACCTAATTGGTTGGTATAAATAATAATTGTTATTTTGGTGGTATTTGCATAATATCAAAAGCACGGTACTTAGAATATAAGGTAGGGTCCATAAGGCAAGTGCGCAGTAGACTGTCATGTCTGTGACGACATGAGACGTCTGAATGGCCCACTAAACGCTCAAATGTATGCTTCCGCCAATTATTCTTGTTGTTTAGATGCTCTAATCTATCTATGGCTAAAATGTTGTGATGTATATATGCTCTAATGTTTGTTTACCCTGTGTCGCGTGATATTAATTAATAGTAGTGATGCGTTGTTGTGTAGTTGCTGGGTCCAATAACCACTCAAGAATATGTGGTAAGATTTTATAGATTTCCAACAGACAAAACATTGCGAAAACTATGATACACGCTTTTAAAAGAGCTGACAATTTTTGTGTCTCTAACACTCGTGTTTGCTCTGCTCACTTTATTGAAACGCACTTTAAACGTGACTTCAGGGTGGAATTACTCAAATTAAAACCAAATATCATGTTAAAAACTGTCTAACGGTAACACTGTTAATATATATATATATATATTTGCACAGCTCGCCGAGTTACAAAAAGACGGCTATCTGAAATTTTGCATATAAAATTAACACTAATCACCTCCTAATAGGATCAGAAAGACAAAATGTCTGGAAGGCTGCAGAATTACTCCTGGAAATGAACATGTGGCTACATTTTTGAAAACTATAAATGAAGGATTTGATGTGCTAAGCTCTAGATTACCTTATCATCCAACAAATAAGTTGAAAAGTGCCTATGGGATTAATTTAAATTAGAGGAATTCAGCCCTTAACTTCTTTTATAATATGTGTGAATCTATGGCAGCTAAGGGAGAAACAAATTACCTTTCCAAAAGGGTTTCCTAATATCTATCCGTAGTCTTCAAGGATTCTACACAGAGTTACACTCTGAAGGATACACAATATATTATGGCAGCAAGATGTAATCAAGACGTTCTTGAGTCTTATTTTTCTCTGATTAGAGGCCTTGATAGATTTTATGATCATCCGCTACCAACGGCTGCGAGCCAAAGAATGAAATCTTTACTTTTGAGCCATAGTGCATCAGTTATAATAAAAATCGGGAACTGTTCAAGTGAAGACACAACCACATTAAGTGTCGATGTAATACAAAATCTGAGATGTGATATCCGGGAAGATTCACGAGAAGAATATAGAGAACAGGAGGAAATTGAAAGAGAGCAGCCAGAAGAGGAATCGTTTATATAAACTATTGAACCTTGGTTAGCAGAAAGTAAGAATAATATTCATGGACAAGTAGCAGGAGAAAACAAAGACTTACTAAAAATGCTCACAGGGTAGATTGCTCGGAAAGTAAAAAAAGAATAAGCTAGTCACAGCTTACGAATATTGCCATCCAACGAGCTTTCATCAATATCAAAAGGAGGCCTGATGGAGCCAACATGTGCATGCGATCAGATTATATTTAATATGGAAGAGGACTTCAATACATTTCATGGCGGTGGTTTGGATAAGGATTTTGAAGTGATGAAAACACTAGTGAACATCCTTAAGTTGAAGTACATCTATGTAAATGAGTTAGCTATTTCATGTTATGTTCGAACGCGTATCTTTATTAGAATAAAGTCTTTGAATAAGAATAAGTCAAGAAAAGACATATGTACGGTAATAAGAAGTCTGATGGCGGTGGGAATAAATCAAAGAAGCTAGCTAAACTCCAATGAGTTAATTTCGGCGAGTTTATCCAATACTACATTAGTTCATGATAAGTTTTATTTTATATCTTGCCTATATTATTTTGTCTGTTTTTAATATATCATTATAAGACATTTTCTTATTTGTATTTATGTTGTGAAACTTTCTTTTAACTCCTTAAACATGTTCTTCATTGCGTGATTTTATTAGCGTGACAGTGTAATTAGTACATTTTTAAATCTTAATTATTCCATCCAGCTGTAACAATACAATGCTTCGTATTGTACAATTGCTCCCCACCCAACCTAATATCACAAGTTCGATTCACCTAAATACATACTACCCACCCCCAGAATAACCTCGAAGAAACCTATAATAGTATTCTTCACTATTATAGTCTAATGTAGCCCCAACAATTACACAAAATCAGCATTCAAAAAAGTCCATTATAAACAGTATTGTAAAATAACTGTTCCACACGTACCTTCGTCCAGCTGCCCTGACTACGTCGCTGGCGAGTCAAATGCACCGATGAACAAGAGTTGGGCGACTACATCTTGGAGAACGTGTTCAACGATCTACTTGGTCCGAAAATTGCAATAAAACTAGCCAATCTTTACTTGATACCTCTTCGCCAAATCAACTAACCCTGGTCTGCCGTCTGGCGGAGGGATATGGAAAACCCTCGCCGAACTTTCAAGCTTCTACATTGGTCAAGAAATGGAATACTGCATTGCGACAATGACGCGTCCAATCAGCGGCTTGGAAACCCTACGAAGTTGCTTCAGAATGACGTAATGGACTGTTTAAGCGTAACTGAGTTGGATGTGAAAACCCCTCCCCCTTGTTTCCGTGTTTTAGACTCATTATAAAGAAGATTGTAAATTGTAAATATGTATCATTATTACTGCACGTTGGACAGGTGTAGGGATCACATTTATTTGAACGTCTGGTAGAGACGTATCATATTTACTGCACGTTTGACAGGTGTAGGGATCACCATAGAGATGTAGCATGTTAAGAAAGAAAGTTTGATAGATGTATTATCGCTATTGAACGTTACAGTTAGGAAATAACTTTTAAAATGTAGAATCTTAGAAACAAACTTTTCACCTTGTTTAAATTATGTTTGTTTTGCAAGCTTTTATTTAGGTCATGAACGAGGGGCCTACATTAATATGTTAAATGTATAGTCAACGCAAAGAGGAAATTGCGTTCGACTTGGAAACTTTTATGTTAACTTAGCTAACCTTGTGTTTGGATCACGTTGATCCAACTCTAATGTAAATTTGTAGTACCTTGAATTAACGTAAATGCAAGTTAAGTTCGTTCGATATGTCATGGGAACATGTGTAAAACTTATTCTTCATTTACGCTTTGAAAGACCTTAAGTCTTGTTTTGGGTTATGTGTAACCAGCCATAACTTTATGTTTGAAGGACCTTAAGTCCCGTTTACTTTGTGAATTCCTGCGCAAATAAGTCAATGTTTTCTTTCAGAATAGTAGCTATAGGATGTTTTGAATTAAGGCCGTCTTTCCCGTGTTTGTTTCATACTTTTTGACAGTTAAAGAATATTTCATTTAAACCTTGCTCTATTTCCTGTTGTTATTTTCTATGTATTGTTACATCCTTCCTGTCCTATAGTTTTAGGGGCCTTATCTATAGGATCGGCGGAGGGTGTAAGACAGCTTGAATTAAAAAAAACATTAAGAAACGGTTATGATCAAATTCCAATTTACTTTAAAACAAATGTTAGGAGAGATGCAGCTAGCAGGCAGTGTTATAGTAATGAACTAGCGGGACCTGTACTATCGATATCTCATATCATTTCGATTAATTTTGTTAGATAACAATGAACAGTGAAGTCCAAGCCTGTACCAGGATAGTCTCTTACAATGATATTTGAGTTGTAGACTTGATTAATTCACCATTCCTAGTTAGCTCTTTAGAATCATAATTAGCTAGTTTATTTGTATTTTAGAATCAATTAAAGTGTCCCCGCCAAAAAGCTAAGTGTGCGCTAGACTGGAGCATCTAATTATATTATTGTATTTATTGTTTATAAAATATATTCATTTTTCTGCTTGCTTATAAAATATATTCATTTTTCTGAGTGTTAATAAAATATATTAATTTTCTCTGCTGGCTTATAAAATAGATTCATTTTTCTTATTTTTCATATTCGTTTTTATGATTATTTATAAAATATATTCAATAGTTATAATATTTTATAGAATATATTCATTTTTATGATTGCTTATAAAATATTTGAATCTTTTCTCTGATCGTTTATACAATTCATTTTTTCCAATATACTGTTTTTAGTTTTTTTTCTCGGTAAATGAAAGTATCGATAATTTTCTTCTGATACAAGACTGGTATTGATACTTCCCGTCAATTTATATAGATATTTTTATGTATCGCATACTCTTATCGAACACAACGAAGCACCAACAGAAAGTCACACATGGGCAAGTACCAGAGATGAAGTCGATATACTATGAAACCTTGGACACCATCTGTGAAGAAATTAAATACAGGTTCGACCAACAAGATTTTCAAGAATACTGTACTGCATATTGAAGGACATCTTACTCCCGAATTCAAATTAATTTACTATACCCATTATGGAAGTTTTGAATAAAAGAGGCATTTGCCAAGAAGACATGAAAACTGAGCTGACGAGGTGTAGCAAATTCATTCAGTTTTCTAGCATATCCAGCACGTTCGACTAATTTTAAGGCCTGCATGAAGAAACTCCAAGTTTACTCCCGCACACTGGAGACATTTTAAGAACTCTAATAGCGATCCCAGCTACATAAGCTACTGCAGAAAGAAGTTTTTCAATGTTTGGACGTATAAAAACTATCCTTCCTCTACGATGAGGCAACGTGGACTAAATCACCTATGTTTGCTTAATGCATACTCTGATAGCCTTGACAATGCAAAGCTAGTTAGTGGTTTTATAGCTAGTAGTGAATATAGAGCGAAAATATTTGGAAACTCACTTTAATTTTGTTGATTTTAATCATGTTGAGTTGAGTCGGATCAGAAATATTTTTTCTTAACTAGTTTTATGTGTATTTATTCTTATGTTTGGTATGCCTATAATAAATAAGAAAAAAGTCACAGTGGTGCAGTTAAATATTACCTCTTTTCCTGATATTTTTTTAATCCCAAAAATGTTATTCCCTAAGACAGCACATGATATCTCCCCCTTTCGTTCAAATAAAAACATTCATGCACCATTTTCCAGCACACCAGAACCGAGATCGAAACCAGATTTCCCCATCACCATCCATCCAGCCTATTGCGAGAGCTACACTTTAGACCATGCTGCCACCAAAGCAAGTATATCTTGGTAGCCAAACTTGTTTGTTATTCACAAATTGCCTTAAGTTATAGCGTCAATGGTTATGATTGCTTACACGATTGAAAATAAAGGAAAAACATATTTTTCCCTTTAGTATTGAGAAGTAGGTCTACTCTACAATATTCACGATAAAAAAAATCGAAACAAAAAAATCAAATTTGGTTTAAATTATTAAGTTAATTTAAGTTTAAAAAATATAGTTTAAAAACATGTCTCTGATGAATAAACGTGTCATTTTGTATACAAAACCTGGCGGAAGAAAGAATTACATTAAAGGATGTACAATTCTTTTTTCGGATAATATTGTATGAATACGAATACAACTCTAAATATATTTATAAATATAAAGTTATTATCCATGTTGTTTACATTTTGTCAATACTAAAATGTATTTAATGTTGGCTATCAATTTATATATTGATTTAATAAACCATGTTATATTCAAAGTTCGATAACTATAATGAAATAAGGTATTTAAGACTTGATTACATTTATTTGATTGGCAAACTTTATATAGTTTCTTACGTTCAAACTAAGGCTGTATACGAATAGTCTACTTATGCGACGTCGCATTGGCGTTGATAGCTGTATTGGCAATCACGTGACCAAGCGTAGATCTGTCCGAATAGTCGCGGACTAGACCGATGCAGTTTTCTCGTGGCGTTGGTAACCATGGATACGAACGCTACGATCCATGTGGCGTTGGTGCGGTGTTTGACTGGCAATTGTTTTAGTATTATCGTTTCGTCTGTTGAGCACCGACTTACACAAATTATTCGGTAGGAAGCAGCACTGTGGGTCCAAGTGTGTTGCCAGAGATTATTTATGTGTTGCTGTTCGAATAGTTTGATGCAGTCTTCACTATGAAAACCGCGAGAAATGTAAAATTATCAAGACTGCATCAAGTCAAGTGTACTTGACTATTCGGATAAAACCTATGAAAACCGCGAGAAGTGTAAAATTATCAAATCTGCATCAAATCAAGTGTACTTGACTATTCGGATACAGGCTTGTAGGAAATATCATTACATTACAATATATTTAAAATTGACTCTTAGCTTGTATATTACTTTAAAAAATTATTTTATACTGAGAGTTGATAACTATAATTGTTCTATTCTCTACATGATGCAACACATATTAATGGATTTCGCGTCAGCTAAAGAAAAGCTTACAATCCATAAGCTCGGCCATTACTCAAATCACAAGCTTTCTTCGTTCCCTTCTCTCCGGTTGTCAGGTTGCCAACCTCTGCCAGTCGACAACCGATTTATTTTCCGTCTTCTTATTACCCAATACCACAATAATAAAATAATTTAGTTTAAACTTTAATTACATTAATTTTGTTCGAATGACTAACTTTGTGTAGAAGTCTTACGTTCAAACAATCAATTAGGCTATAGGCTTATATGAAGTATTGCTATAAGAGCTTATATCAACTTATTTAAATAATTAAGTCACGAGTTTCTAACTGTGTTATGCTCTTAAAACCTTACTAACACATTTATTTTATTAACTGATAATACATTGATGTGTCATATATTCAATCAAATTAACGAATGATGTCAAAAGGCCACATTGACCTGTGTATGTGTAAAAGAAAAAGAGATAACCGAAGGATTCTTTTTTTCCCTACACAATGGTTTGAAGATGAGAACTTTAAATTTTCAGCTAAAGATGACTGATCATCCAGTTATATTATACAACTTACTATAGTGAAGCTTTGTGTGATCAATCTTATTTTAACTAATTATCATAAATAATATGTTTAAAATAAGTCTGGTGGAGTTGTTCAATACTAAATATTACTTATAATATTTATTTATATAAAGTACTTTAAATATTTGAACATTTATGGGGATAATTATTCAACGTTTAGGATGAATTGTGGTACTTTGAACAGTACTGCTCAGATTCGTTTCTCATTCGTTATTTGAATAAAGTCACTATGGAAGTTTTGACAGTCTGCAAATTTAATTAGCCTATAAGTTTAATTTTATATGTGTCTAAGATATACATGGGCTAGAATAATAATCAAATAAGAAAATGAATGATAGCTTGAAAAGCCTCTATTGTATGATATAAATAATGGCAAATGAAGGTTAACTCGCCAAATTAAATAGAAATAACGTGAGTAAGCATATGGAACGCTTAGGTAAGAATATAACTGTCACGGTAACAATATGAAAACATTTTACAAGTTTAACAAATCAGTTTATCTTTACAGACACATGAACTTGGGAAGTACATAGAATTACAGTTAGAAAATTTACAAACTATCCATTGTTTAGCAATAAAAATGTGACCGGATACAATAATACAATATATAGCTTGACAAAGGAGCATCAGGTGTGAAGCACCTAGGTACACCCTATTACCCACACATATAGGTAATTAATGTTTTCATGAAGCTTGTACCTCATTAAAGCAGGGCATATTCTAATTAATCATATGCTATAAAGACAATGACTATACAGTACTATAACTTAGTGGTAACAACCAAATCTAAATTCAAACTTACTATACATTATTGAACACCAATCAACTGACTGAGACTAGCAGCATCTTCTCTCAACTTAACTTACAAAAAACTGTGGGGAATGCCAGGCCTCCACCGTGGTTCGGATTCCACGTAAAACTGTAGGTCCTCCATTTCATCTCACAATCACCCTACCATTACACATTAGCGTAAGTGCGTACAACCCGAACGGGTAGTAAGACGTGGTGCTAATGATGATAATAATAATAATAATAATACAAAAAACTAAGCTATACAAAATTAGTCCTACTTTAAGGAGCTGCGAGGGAGGTAATTAGCAAGAGCTAATTAGAGTGAGTTAACTCTATTGAGAGTTAAAACAGTTAAGCATTATAACGTTATAACCTAGAAAAACTACAATATTTCAAACATTACTAGGTGAACTACCAGGAAAACTAAATGTTACTAATACTATGGCCGGACTCTTTCTAATTAGTACTGCCCGAGCACTCAATAGTATCTTTACTATGTTTCCCTACTAAAGGGGACAACATTACTATCCATAATAGCGATAACTATTCCTAGCGTTAAAAACTCCACAAGGGCACAAAATACTATAGAAAAACCCCGCGTGCCACTACTATAAACTACTAGTAGCACTTCCATGTGTTGCGCACTGCAAGCCAGTACGCAGTAAGTAATCAAAGACCAGTGACAATTACACACCCAATTAGGTCGTAAAACATAGACCTAGATAACCTGGTTTCGTCCAATGTTAAGTTATATTCTTTAAACTAGCTGCAGCATGGTCATATAGTCTAAGGAGTCTAAACATGACCCTAATATGTTCGACTAAGTCTAATAAACATAGAATGGTAGTGCATAGAGCCGTAAACTATGTCATAAGGACATTAGATATTAGAGCTCAACTCACAACAATATAAACTATGCCTGAAGGTTATAGGGAAACAAGTCAATAATACTGACATACAAAAACGATGTCATAAGGAGATTGAACAATAGAGCTCAACGCTCAACGATGTAAATTATGCCTGAAAGACATAAGGACACAAATCATTAATACTGACATACACCAACTCAATAATTCCTAAATACTTATAACATCCTCCGTAGCAAAATCTGCGGCAAGGGGGTGACTCAGACACCTCAATCATCGTGGCCTTCTGTACTTCTTATTCGTTTGAGGCGCGTGAAGCTCTTCCCGCAGTTCCTCCGTCAAGTGATAACAATAGAATAGGTGTACGTGAACCGAGGACAGACCTTTTATAACAGCGGAACTAATAATATTTGGTAATGATTCACAATGTATGAAAAAGGAGGAGGGATTAATCAAAGATCACGCTAGCTGATCACTAGCGCTAGATAATGCCTGGTGGTACGCTCTGGATTGATGCCTCTCTCATTTACTCGTCGACTGGCTCAAGTGTTAGAAGTGTGGGTCGTGTTGGTCTTCTTAGTCGACTTGTCTCGTTCGCTGGGGCAATTTTGCTGATAACTGGGTGTCTCCCACTAGTGATGTCGCACATCACACATTAATAGAACTTATTAGATCTAGAAGTAGCAGTGTTCACTTTTTGCAGGGTTTCGTTTTGTACGTGTTAATGGTTAATTAACACGTTACATAACCAACTAACTTTGGAAGCAGATACCTGCCCCTTTGGCTAAGTCAGTTGTAAGTTAATAATAAGTTAATAATTATTATGTGAATTTTATGCTCCATGTTTCTCTTTCGTATTATTAGGTGTACCACTCTATATAAAGATTGATAACCCAACCTTTGTACAACTAAAAACTGATAACTTTAATTACCTACTTAGAGGGACCTTAGTGAACTTAAGGCTTGGTCCATGTTCAAATAATGAAAACTAAGTTGTCGTGTGTGAGGCGCACGTTTAACATGGAGTTGTTTTGATAAAAGAGTCAATAATTTTAATGTCAACAAAACATTATAATTAAAACCAGGTACGTAGGTACACAGCTTCATAATATAGCTGGCCTATCTGTGGCTGAGATTTTCGAGCTGTCGTATGTACATCGGTACATGAGAAGGAAATCTTCGGGTATTTCCTTTCTCTTTTACACATACATGTCGATAAACCATTTGGCAATAATACGCATTTTTAATATGCCCCTCCAGTATTCAGTAGGCCCTAGTATATAGAGCTCACTGGGCGTAGGTAAGAGAAGGACTTTGGGGCCACCAGTCTCCCCTTTCGAGATGATAGCTGAAGATGCTACCTTGAAGACACCGAATGATTCTTTGGTTTGGATCGAATCAGTTTTTGATCAAATTTATTAGCATATGTGATAGGTCTGTTAGTGTTATAAGGGGAAAGGAACCTTCATTTCCGAGGGCAATACAATTTTATTTTGGCCCTTGCTCAGCTAAATTGTTCCCACGCCCTTGATTAAAACTAATCAAGCTATTACCTATTATTAAATACAATAATATTAAATATAAAGTATTAGGACGAATCAATATCAAAATAATTTCTATTGAATTAGTTGAAACTACCGTCTTATTGGTTGAAATGATTATTTTTTTCTTGTAGGATTATTACATAAATTATTTGAAAATATGTTTACATCTAACAATGGCTTAAGTAATTTGTTTTATCGCCCGAGACACTTCAAAAATTGAGCTTAGAACAGTACTTAATAGCTCGTATTGATTCTATTCTTAATGACTATTCTTGAAGCGTACGTTGACATTCAGTTTTTTGACCATGAACCAAGTTTTAAGACTCAAACTTGAACAGGAAGCTACATGATCCAAGCTACAACGATTAAACTAAAGCACTAGAAAACCATACTCTCCTACGCCGAGAAAAGGGGCAAAAAATTAGGCTAACCCTACTTTCTTGAGACAGAAACGTGATAGGTCATGGGTTGATATTCATAAAGAGTAAGACATTAAAAAAGTCTATTAAGATACAAATATGCTTCAACAATATTCTTCACAGAACCCACCAAAAACTTTTAAGTTTATAAAGAACGTGACTGTATTTCATTATGCTCATACCATGACTATTATACTATCAGACGAACGTACTTTACGCAACAAATTTCAAAAACTGCTGCTTGAAACATTAAAAAATGTTAAATCAAAATTTATAAATATGAGAGATAATATGCATACTGCAACTGACAATCCCACAGAACAAACACTAACGTTACGTCTGAAACGTGCAAGTGTTGCCAATATACAGTTTTTTTTCTTATTTATGAATAATTCACCGACTTTAAAGCTACACTTTTTATTCAATGGGTAACGGTCGATATCGATCAACGCGATTGACTGGTACCTACAATAGTGGCCATTGGTTATGATTGACCAATATTTGAACATAATTTAAAGATTTTATATAAAAAAAGTACAAAAATGCCATATTTACTAAAACAACGGACGGCCAAGACTTGGCAGGAAAAAAAGTACTGCTTAAAACTGGACGTATTGTTAACCAACAATAATACAATAGACTACCAAAAAAGAAGGAACCTGGTCCCTTGACTTGTCTTTGTTTATGAAGTGTCGTGTCTTCAGGGGTATTACGTATGTGAACCAGCAACGTATTCTGATCTGGTTCCAGGACTTGTACTCCTTCCACATATATTGGAACTAGTCAACTGTGATATCTTCGACTATGAAACTGGTCCTAATTTTACCCTTAAGTTATAAGCATATCACACATTTTATATGTCATAGTAATAACCATCTACAGTTTAATTTTACGTTAGCATGGCGATATGACTGGTATTAATATGATGCCTCTGGCTCAATTTTTGCTCAAAATGGTGGCACCAGATAATACATACAGCTATAGTTTAATTAGTAGCCATTGCCATAGTAACTGTTGCAACACACAACTCTAACTTCGACTATACTTTCGACATACACGTCACGACCTATGCCAGCCCGCAACACCTTATTATCTATTATAAGGGTGGACATACTATGAGACTACAGCCTAGAGACAGTGACCTTTGGTGTCAGAAGTGGGATACTTTTGGGGCACTTTCATGTAAATAACTTTGGATATATTATAATTTTAAAACAAATACTAATAGAGCCCCTTTCCTCTATCAATGATCTTCAAAGAACAAATTTGTCTGCCATTACAAACAGTAGTAAATATATTAATCTAAAATAAAATCCGAAGCTTTGATTATTCAAACATTTATTTATATACATCAACCTATGGTTTGTTTGACAGAGCTTTAATTAAACACGTAACGTCTGTGATTACTGATTATGTTACAAGAAATATTCCATCATAGGTTAAATCTCGAAACACATAATTATGCTTTGAAATTAATACTTTTATTTCCGCTAAGGAACTCATTTCAGTGGTCTCTACACCGAACAACACATGGTATATTTTTGTTTACAACACTTTTTTTTAATCACCAATTTGCTAGGTTAATTATAATTTACAATTGATTATAGGGATATTACATATAATATACAGTTAATATAATATAATTTCATATCGGCTCTAGTCAAAACCCAAAAGTTTTGTTGCCGTATAATATATCATTCATTGACCACACATTCATATGATTTTAAGATAAGCTTCTTTTTGATCTTAAATTGAATGTAAATTTAGGTACTATAAATGTAATAAATAAATCAAAACACCTTTTATAAAATTCTATATCTAACTTATAAAATTAATGATATCAATAAAGTTTTGAAGCACACAAAGAAATGGTATTTATATCTGAATTATTATAAAACTTACCAGACACACGCTTTCTTTAAAATACCAATACTAAAGTTTCAATATGTATATGAAAATATAGTATTATATAATGTTCTTCTTTTTGAAATTGTATATATTTTAAATAACGTAACTAATAGTTAAAAAAAATATGTTAGTTACTGTTTGGCTATATATAATTTTAATGCTCAAGATTGTTAACTATTAAATGCAATCACAAATTGTATATTGGTATGAACCTTTTTAACTGAATTTCTGGATTTAAAATTAATCTATTAATTGCTACGAATTGTATAACTATAATATTTTGTTTGTATTTATTGATGTAGGCTATTTACTAAGGAAAATGTAATAAATACTTCAAAAACAAAAGGTGAGGCTCGAAGTAACGAAGTTGTAGTGATAAAACACACATTATAGCTATATTAATCAAGAGCAACAAATAAATTCTCTATTTAGAAATTTGTTTTATAAAAAATTTAGTAAAGCGTTTTATTTTTCACATTTCTAAAGAATAGGTGAACAAACTTGAAGTGGTTTGAAAATTTAAAACTATGGTATGTCAAAATAAGTGCCCTACCAGTTAACTATCGAATATTAACATATGACTTCTGGACGTAGGCCCATTAAAACTTCAAATTTGCTAAAGGAAAGCTAAATTTTCAACTCCTGGATGAAGTACTCAAGTATGTTAAGACACATTTTTGTATTCAGAAATATTTTTTTAGAACGTTGTTGTTTAATTTGTTCCCTTGCTCATAAGAAAAAACTTAAGTCACGTAACTAAAACTACAGTTAATTTTCCAAGCTAATACGGTACTAATTAGCTACTAATAAAACACTTAATTATTATTGATAAGAAAACAATGAATCAATACATGTATTTTATAAATTACATTTTCTTGACTCTTAAGCATATATTTTTTAAATTATAGAAGAATGACAACTAAGATATATGAAACATTTTTTCCTCACAAAAATTGGAGGAAAATTGTATTTAATTTGGTTTTAGTAATATTGAGTTTTAGGGTTGGAAACACTTAAAAAGTTACACTAATTTTGAAAATGTTTTTTTTAAATTTCACCCTGGTCCCATAACTTTACAATAAAAAACCTACATTTAATTGATTTATGTTTTCTGTTTTTTGTGCACATAAAACATGTTTCATTTAGTAACTATCTTAGCCCATTGATAATATTTAAACAAATCAAATCAGCACATTAACATATTTAGTGACAGTTTGATCTGATTGTGGTGTTCTGTAATAAGGCAAGATTAACTTATTTTTAATGGATAAGCCAAGCATACTTGCTCAATACATAAGTTAGGTACCAGGTAATCCAGTCATACACAATTTCAAAGTTTACAAATATGATTATTAAAATTATTAATTGAGGTTATGTGATACCATTTAGAGATGGGAATACACGCACATAGTCAGCATAATCATTGCTTATGGTCTTTAACACTATTGAATTTTCAGAAAATATATTTTAATTTAATAAATTACTATTATGTAATTTATTTAAAATTTAAATAATTAATTAGTCTGATATTGTATACATATTGTTATGCTTATTAGTGATTTAGACTAACAATTTTTATTAAAAATCGAAAAACCAAACACTAGACCATTAATTTATCCCTTACTTTGGACAAAATTAGAATCAAGGGAGAAAAATAATCATATTAATATTGTTTTATAAAGTTTTCTAATATTCGGATTCAAATTTGAGAAATAATGTTACCTAGTTTGACAGAACCACGTCTTACTACCCGTTCAGATTATACGCTTATGTACAAATTACGCCAATGGTTTTAGGGATAAGGGAAGTTATATTTATAGGACATGTACCCAAATTTTCGTGGTGGGAAAGTGGAAATTAACTTTGCGAAAACCACCCACAGTACACCCGACCGAAGTTCGGACCTCGGCAATCTATCCTATTGAGAGAATATCGCCTTAAACCATGTGGCCATTGAAGAGGGTAGTTGACAGTTATTGCTTCGAAAATAGAATTTAAGGATTAATTTCTTTTGGAGAAGGTTTTAAAAAAACTATACGTCATTTTGAATAGGCCTTTAAGCCGGGTTTTATAGGCACAGTAAGTACACTTAAAATCTGAGTTCAGCTGTCTGTCAATCGTAATTATAAAAACCTAGAAACTAGAACCACGGTCAAGGTATTGACTGCCAATCCTTATGGGAAGAGACCAGTGGGAAGATCTAACCAAAGATGGGAGGATAACATTAGAATGGATCTGAAAGAAATAGGGTGTAATGAGGGGGACTGGATAGAACTAGTTCAAGATAGGGGCACGGTGTAATGAGGTGGACTGGATAGAACTAGCTCAAGATAGGAATAGGGTGTAATGAGGGGGACTGGATAGAACTAGCTAAAGATAGGGACACGGTGTAATGAGGTGGACTGGATAGAACTAGCTCAAGATAGGAATAGGGTGTAATGAGGTGGACTGGATAGAACTAGCTCAAGATAGGAATAGGGTGTAACAAGGGGGACTGGATAGAACTAGCTCAAGATAGGAATAGGGTGTAATGAGGTGGACTGGATATAACTAGTGTTAGATAGGATGGGCTGTAATGAGGTGGACTGGATATAGCTAGCTTAAGCTAGGTATAGCGGGCATACTCTTGTAGGTGAGGTTTTAAATTTTTTAGTTCCTATTTCCATAGAATAAGTAA
>CABFOW010005410.1:0-17500 GCA_902141385.1 Timema californicum | reverse complement strand
GCTGCATCCCCTACTGTAAAATGTTTTGAAATAATGTCAATAAATGGAAAGCGTTCCTGTCTGTTTCGTTTTGTTTGGATTTGTTCCACTAAGCAAATACATAACTAGGAAGCATCCATCATGGTATTGATCTTAAGATGGGGATGCTAAGAACGTGAGAAAAGGTAAGTGTTTTTAGCATTTTTATAACCAAATATTATTTTGGCCAAAATAAATGAGAGAATTCTCAAGTGGAAACATGTTAAATTTTATTCCCACGGTGACCTTAACAGTGGTTGAATATCTGTCAAGGGTGTCCTGGAATTTAATTATAACTTTTTTCCTTCATTTAAAAAGTTGCTCATCTAATCCCGCTATGCTCATTAAAGACATTCAACAACCTGTTGATAACATCACTTGAAGAAAATTTAACTCTGTATTTTAGACGTATTTTATTTATTTTGCAAAAAAAAATCCAGTTTTGTTATAAAAACTGTAAAAACACTGAACTTTTCTAAAATCCCCTACACTCCCACCTTAAAGGTAAGTCCATTCACTAATCAGTTGTTTCAATGTTGCGTTGCAAAGCATCATATGTAAACACATATTTCCGCTAACGTGTGAATTGCTGCGTCGCTCAAACAGATTCTACTCTCCATCCTCGGGAAACAATTTTAAATTTTCTTAAAAAAATGCTTAAGAATGACTTATTAAACAAAATAATAAAAAGAAAAGAAAAATTACCTAAAATTCTAAATTAATTGCAAAAAATGACCCATAAAAAATATATATTTTACAACCAGGGGATCATGAACTGAGTTTATGTACAACTGAGCATTGTCTCTGATGGACCAAACAAAAGATGACATGTCATTAAAATCCGGGCCCTGATTATCATACACCTTACTCTCAGTGGTCAGTGTTAGTGATGGGAACTGTCGAACAACAATATTATCATTTCCAAACTATCGAATAATAATTCAATAGTTTCCATCCGATTGTCATCAAGCGCACTTTGTATTTTGTATTCGAATAAAATGAACACTATTCGTTCGCAGATTCCGAATGAAAGTCAGCTTTACGTGCGTCGTAATCTTTAGCCCTAAAGTCAGCTTTACGTGCGTCGTAATCTTTAGCCTTAATAAGGCTGACTATCCAAAACAAAAATATCTATTATCAATTTTATTACCTTTTAACATTTAATTATGTTTATTTTAAACCTTTCTTTCATTTTGCCAACTTTAAAATAAATTAATATTTTCCATAAGAATAACAAGGAAAACATTCAAACCTGTAAGGACAATTATCAATCAGCAAGAAGGAGCAAGGTATGTATTGCTTCCCAATAGTGGTCTTTAAAGGAACGGATATTTGGTGTAAGTATAGCTAGTAAAATCGAATAAGTCGATAGTCTGATACTATCGAATTATTAGATAGTTTTCAATCGATAGGGACCATCACTAGCTAGCATTGTCCCGGTACTGTTCGCTCATTTGTTGCCCTTAAATTGGGTATCCATAGTTTTATTTTATCTCCACGTCTTACTTACTACCTGTTCATATTATACGCATTTATGATAATTGTTCTAATGGATTAGGGATGAGAAAGGAAGCATTTTGGAGATAATCTACCATAACTTTTGTGAAGGGAGAGTGGGAAACCATTTTAGAAAAAAAAAAAAATCAGTAGACACTACCAGGATTTGAACCCGTATCACTCCATCCTCAGTGGGTCGGTATAACACGAAAGTAACGTCTTTGATCACTTGGCGACTAAAGAGGGTAACCTGAGTTATTAAATGATTAGCCTCTACGAACACGCCACTGCCCTCGTGCAGCAGATTACTCATTCAGACTGCCTGAGCATGGGAAGCGCTGACTGGTTAATATAAATGTTTCCTTGGAGGACTGGGCCGCTCTCTGATTGGTCGGCAGCGTGGAGAGATTGACGCGAAACTAGAACTCTTTAAAGATTGCAACCATGTGATAGCGAGGACTTTCTCGATGTCTTTGGACGACGACTAACGTATCAGAGTTGCGTGAGTTTAAATACCAAGATACGAACTCAGTTCTTTAAGTACGGTTTTAGTATCTCACTCTGGTTCTCACGGTTCCTCGTGACTTCCTGTGTCACTAACTAGTGTCTCGTAGTGTTGTTGACCGGTGACTAAAGGGGGTGTGGGGGTTGGAGAGCGCCAGTTACAATGGTAGATGAACGGTCATTATTGTCGATTTCATTGCTGACCTCTTACTAAGCTGCACCGGAGGATCGTATGACCTTGAAGTTGTTTTGTTAAGCGCCCACAATACAGAGCACTTATTAACAAATGTGATAATGTTCTCGAAGTCCATTTTTGGCTATGATGACACATCTTAAACAACTTGATAACTGAATGTGCCTGAGATAGATATCAAGCATGCTGGTTATTTTTAGAGCGGTTTTATCTCATTAATGTCATCCCCAGTTTATTATACGTTTTATTTACCGCGCTCACAATCTCGAGGCTAACTCAATGACGGTTATAGCTCAAAATATCTTTCAATGTGTCCGCTGCCTTTAAGCACGAGAATTTTTCCAGCTCTTATAAAGATAAGGTTATGACCAGTAATGAAATGACACAATAAAGATTCTAATCTCTTGTTTCTAGCTAAGTGTAGGAAAGAACTTCGTGTTGAAACTCAAATACGAAGATTTACTGGCGATATTTTAACCATTTATGACCAACGCCTTGACCTCTGGCAGACATGTATTTAAAAAAAATTCATTATTAAAAATATTAACAATATAAATAGTTTTAAATAAACCATAAAACGTATTGGTTTCTGTATCTTGTATAATCATATTATAGTTTTGTTTAAAACTAGTTTGGTAACAATATTACTTTGTAAAGTATCATATAAGTAGACATATTTTGTAGGAAGGTAATTTTTAAGCCTCATAAACTCACAAAATAATAATCTTTAATCTCAATTCTGTTCACTTAGATTATATAGTTCAATTAACTAGGTGTTATTACTGATGCTAGAATATATTAATTGTACTGATATTAAAGAAAATGAATAGTAAAGTAAAAATAATAGATACTCTATCAAACCAAACACAAATATAAAAGGGTTTGTACAGACATGTTGACCAAAAACGTGACCAGTTAGTTTCACTTTATTACAGAGATAAAGTACGGGAATCGTGAATATTATTGACCTAGGGATTATACTGGCTGGTCCTTTTGTGTGCCCCCAAACTATTAAAAACTAGTGGGCTTTAAAATAGTATGTCCCTTTGTTTATTTGTCTGTGCCTGGGACTACAACCGAAAATATTTGATATAAATAGTTAAAACTTGATATTTAATTATTATTATCATTAGCACCACGTCTTACTACCCATTCGGGTTACACGCACTTACGCTAATGTGTAATGGTAGGGTGATTGTGAGATGAAATGAAGGACCTACAGTTTAATGTGGAATCCGAACCACGGTGGAGGCCTGGCATTCCCCACATTCACAATATGTCTTGTCAGAGGTGAAGGAAGGGTTTGGTAATCAGATAAATCTGCGCCGGGACCGAGGATTGAACCCCGGCCGCCAGCATAAAAGTCTGACACCTTACCCCTAGACCGCCAGGTCACCGTTGATATTTAATGTGCACACCTCGAGGTCAAGTCATGATTTTGTTTCTAGTTCTAAAATAAAGGGGTGTCCTAATAAACTGATTCTTGAAAATTGTGAAATTTATCTATGAGAAATCACACACGATTTTGTCACAACATTTATTTTATTTGCGTGGAGAAGGTGGAAGAGAGGGAAACTTTCTCAAACATCACCTTGAGAATAACGTGCCAGGATTTTAACCCCAACCTCTCTGTCACCAACATGGATCAAACCAGACGAGCGGCGAGTTTAAAAACTATCTAACTGGTTACGTAGCCATCTATGCTGTGAATGTGTCCATTTTATCTGTAGAGATACTGTACTTGTAAAACAGCACGCAAACAACTGAAAAAACCTGTCTCGAACAATGAAAAGCTCTCTTTACCCAACCGAGCCTTGTTTTATCACTAACAAGTGCAAGTTGTAGGTGTCGCATGTTAAAAATATCTATCGACGTATTATAAACCAAGCCTGTATGTGTGCAACACGCAACGACAGTCAACCAGCAGGCCACCCGTTTCTTACTAATAATTTTACATTCAAAGCTAAATACCGTAAAAACACAAGATCACCCGAAACACGCGCTTTTTTGTCGATATTTAGCATACTAGACATATTTATAAAAACTATCCTGCTAAGTGGTCAAATGGTCTACACGCATCACTCTTATAATATACTAGACTGTAAATGATAGAGATATCCGGGTTCAAATCCTGGCAGTGTGTACTGAGAGTAGCTTTCAATAAATTGTATTCAACTCTCATCCCCTCTAGCCCCTAATACCCATGAAAATGCGGGTATGCGTCCTATAATTCAACTTTACTCATTCCTAACACATCTACGTAAACACATGCATATGATATGAATGGGTAGTAAGATCCTCATCTTCATCATGATCAAGTATTTACAGGTTGTGGCCGAATCAGTTTTATAAAATTTCTCCATTTTTCTCAATTCTTCCACCATTCTTCCCCCTTTAATAGCCTCCATTCTTCTATTCTCATTTGCACACTTTCTGTTATATGACTCTCTCATCTTTTTCTTACACAGTGTGGTAGAATCTCACCATACATTCCAGATTCCAATTCCTTTTTTTTAGCAACATATCTTACTACTCCAGAAATAGATAAGTAGTAGGATGCCTTGCTTGAACCATAGCAGTGGAATATAGAAAACATGGCTCAGTTCTCACACTGTGTATAATAGCCTGACCTTAATATTGCAGGTGTTTACTTTGTAATAGTAGCAGTGGAATGTAGAAAACATGGTTCAGTTCTCACACTGTGTATCATAACCTGACCTTAATATTGCAAGTGTTTACCTTGTCATAGTAGCAGTGGAATCTATAAAACATGGCTCAGTTATCACACTGTGTATCATAACCTGACCTTAATATTGCAGGTGTTTACTTTGTAATAGTAGCAGTGGAATCTATAAAACATGGCTCAGTTCTCACACTGTGTATCATAGCCTAACCTTAATATTGCAGGTGTTTACTTTGTAATAGTAGCAGTGGAATCTATAAAACATGGCTCAGTTCTCACACTGTATATCATAACCTGACCTTAATATTGCAGATGTCTACTTTGTAATAGTAGCAATGGAATATAGAAAACACGGCTCAGTTCTCACACTGTGTATCATAACCTAACCTTAATACAGCAGATGTTTACCTTGTCGTAGTAGCAGTGGAATATAGAAAACATGGCCCAGTTCTCACACTGTGTATCAAAGCCTGACCTTCACTTAGCAGATGTTTACTTTGTCATAGTAGCATTGGAATCTATAAAACATGGCTCAGTTCTCACACTGTATATCATAACCTGACCTTAATATTGCAGATGTTTACCTTGTCATAGTAGCAGTGGAACCTGGAAGGCATGGTGTGGTTCTCCCCCCCTCTGCCATGCGTGTTCTGGAACAGTTTGCACTCTCCTTGGAGTGTGTTGACGCAAGCCTCCAGGTTGATGTAAAGTCTACTCCAGTTGTAAATGGTGAGCTCGGACTGGGCGGGCAAGAAGTTTTGTTTGGTGTCCACCAGGATCGTGCTGTTCTCATACAGAGACCACATTGTGGTGAAGTTCATGAACAGCTTAGGGAAGTTGGTTCTGTTCTGTATTGTCCCATTGATACAATCGATAGCTCTGAAATAAAGTTTGATGGCTTATTTTTATAAAACGAATGACATACATTAAAGATAAAATAGATAAACCTTATAACAAAAATATGTATACAATGCAACAAAGTTGGAATCAAAATATAGTTTTTGCACAGCTAAATAAAGGTAGGAGAAAATTTAGAAGTATAATTGGTTTGAATTGATTTTTATCAAGCTCATTTCTTCTCTAATAATCACCATCATTTCTACATGTTTAATGAAATTGTAACAGTTGAACATTGATTGAAATCATTTTATAATCACTTGGTCTTGTATTATTGCTTTAGGGATGAAAGTATGTAGGCCTGAATAACACCTTGGATCTATATGGTATGGTATGAGAGCCTGCAATCACTTTCTAACGTGCCATATCTAGAATCTGTTCAGGGAAAACAGAATCGAAAGGCACTTTAATCTACCTTATATAGTTCCAAATTACTAGATACGAGAAATGGATGCCCGAGGGAAATGAATGAGCCTGAGGTTCACTAACACTAGAACTTACTTGTCTTATGACAACTAAACCCTTTTATGATATTTAAAATATCGTTTAAGACGTAGTTATTAAGGTTGGGATGTGGGGAAGGCGAGAAAAGATAAGCGTTTTTGCAGTTTTTGTGTAAAAACTCTTTTTGGTCAGAATAAATCAAATATTGCTCCAGTAGAAAAATATAGTTTAACTTTGTACATATGGTGACTTCAACATTTCTTGAATATCTGTCTAGGGTGTGCTGGAATTTAATGACAACTTTTTCTCTTAATTTAAAAAGTTTTTAATCTAATGCCGCTATGATCATAACAGATATTCAACAAATTTTAATATTACTATATGCAGAAAATTAAACTAGATTTTTATACTGAAGCAATATTTTTAAAATTTATTTTTGCCAAGAAATTGTTTGGCTAGAAGAATTTCAAAAACACTGAGCTTTTCTTGTGTTCCCTACATCAACACCTTAAAACTATTGAATTAAGAATAATTGTAATGCTATTGATTTATTTCCACTATTAGATATAAATTAAGCCCTTTATTTAAGTTCAATTTTCTCTTATTTAAATATTAAATTCAACCTAATACTGTATGGCTAGGCCAGAGAGGGTGTTTTATGTATCTCGTAAGTTTTTAATTTCCACATATGGTCACGCACCATTAGATACGTATGTGTATATTTTTCCAAGAATTCTTCATGCCAATAGTGACTAAAAAGTAGTTACCATAAGCAAGGTCAGATTTTCTTATTCCCCTTGACAAGTGGAGAATCTTAGATTTTTTGTTTGGGACGCGTGAATGAGAGAAAAAAAAAGAAATAGTTCCAAAAGAGACACCCTGTGCTCTTGAAAGTAGGCGTGAGTCTCCAGTTGAAAAGAAGCTGTGTCATGTTCTAAATATTTGTTTGTGGCAAGACAAATATTAAATATTTATCATGGTTTTTAAATACTATAAAAAAGTAGTAAATCATATTATTACAAATGTTGCAACAAAGAGAGGCTATCACGATTACCCAATAATTAATATTATTACAGAATTTATGTTGGAAAATTGCCTCATAATGGGTTTATGAATCACAAAATATATATCCAATATACACTCTTCTATTTAAACTGATGCTGATATACATTTTGCTTTTAACAGGCTCTCTTATCTTACTCGAAGAGATGAAATTTAGGGTGTACAAAAACAAAGTAATTAGGAACCTTTTTGATCCAAAAAGAAATAAACATAATGAAGCGTGGAGGAGGTTACATAATGATGAACTACATACCCTTTATTCATCATTAAACGTTTGTATGGTCATAAAATATTGCGGTCTACTGTGGGCAGCACATGCAGCGTGAATGGGAGAAACTAGAACCTTGTTCAAGGTATTGACTGTTAAGACCAATAGCAAGAGACTAGTGGGAAAACCCAGACGCAGGAGGGAAGACCTAAACGCCGATGGTAGGATAGCACTAGAATGGACTCGAAAGAGATAGGGTGTAATGAAGTGGACTGAATAAAATTAGATCAAGAAAGGTGTAGGGTGTAATGAGGTGGACTGGATATAACTGGCTCAATATATGGATAGGGTGTAATCAGGGAGACTAGATAGAACTAGCTCAAGAAAGGGATAGGGAGTATTGAGGTGGACTGGATATAACTGGCTCAAGAAAGGGATAGGGTGTGATGAGGTGGAACCGGATGGAGCTAGTTCAAGAAAGGGATAGGGAGTAATGAGGTGGAATGGATAGAGCTAGATCAAGAAAGGGATAGGGAGTACTGAGGTGGAATGGATAGAGCTAGATCAAGAAAGGGATAGGGAGTAATGAGGTGGAATGTATAGAACTAGCTCAAGAAAGAGATAGTGTGTAATGAGGTGGACCGGATGGAGCTAGTTCAAGAAAGATCTAGTGTTTAATGAGGTGGAATGGATAGAGCAAGGTCAAGATAGAGATAGTTGGTATGTTTTTGTAAATGAGGCAATTAAATTTCGAGTCCTTAGCTCCACGGAGTAAGCAAGTAACAGTAAACTCCTTAACCATTAGTCCTAATCCCCCCAACCGTGGTCATAGATTTGATTCAGTCATAGGCTTGAAATTTACAATGCCCTTTTGTAAAGCCTGGATTATAAAACACAGTGTACACACATAATGAATTTCACTATACATCATTAGCTTAGGTTTAATTTATAATAACAATTTGTTACAAATATGGATTATTTCTGAAAGGTTTTGTACATAAAAGTTACTGCAGAGTGTATCTACTGGTTTAAAATCAATAAGCCTCTACATTATAAATGCATACAATATGTGTTTTCATATGACTGGTAAAACTATTTACTATCGTTAAGATAGTTCATATTCAACAACAAGATTAAGATGAACCAACAAGCTAATATAATTTAAAAAGTACAAGGGAAAAAAGAGGAAAGTAACACTACACACAATTTCTAGGACAACTCTTATACCTGAAAACCCATCAAGTCCCCAGCAAATATTTAAAAAATAAATGGCACTGTGAATCACACTGTCTTCTTTCTCCCAATTTTATCTTAAAATAGACATTTACTAAAAACTCGTAATATTTGTTAAACGAAATAATGAGTCTATACATTGTTGTAGAAACACAACACCAAAGATCGTAAATTAGATAATTTACACTGTTACTTATTTACTCTCTGGCATTAGGAACTAGGAACACTTAAGGTACGATTTCGAACTTCGCTTCCTTGGCAGCGCGCTGCCATGGCGGCGAAGATCACCACCGCTCCAATGCATTTTGTAGGAATACTATTCGAGCTCCACCGCCACTGCCTGTGCAGCGCCGCGTAGGCAGCGGCGCCGCCCAGCCGCGCCAGGAGTAGTCTGGCAGCGTGCAGCCACGCCGCTGTAGCAGGAGATAAGTTTTGCGTTCAAAAAATGTCTTTTTACCCGTCAGAAGACGAAAAGCTCGTGGAGTTTGTGTCAAAATATCCAGTTTTATATGATGCCAGTGTGGCTGGTTATAAAGACGCAGTAATGCGAGAAAATATTTGGAAGGAGATTGGATTAAAATTAAACAAATCTGGCAAATATTTAAACATTTTATTGCTTAATTCACCTATAAACATATACTCGTACATAGAAAATATCCACACACAATCAGGGCAATATTTCATTTCTTTACGACTTCTGTGATGTATTTTTAAACATACTTTTTTTTCGTGTATATCTAAACATACATTTTCATGTATTTTTAAATAAAAATACGTACGCTAACTAGTTCTATTTACTACATTTTCCTGCCAAGGTACTTTCCCAACGGGACTTGAGAAAAAGTCCTTGAATTTGTCCCTAACTTCAAAGCCACAAGCGTTTGCGTATCCACCCCTTCGATCAAATGGTATCATATTTTATGACGGGAGTGAAATTTTATCAGATGTGACGTTAGGGGAGTGGCATTGTTTTTCAAGATATCCATCATGTAATAAATTATGTAAACAACAAGCAACTGATATGAGACAATCACATGTTTGAGGCGAACAAGAAATGGGTGTGTAAAATACCCTAAAAACCTGGCAAAGGATTGAAAATGCATTTTCAGTAACTCTTCTTGCTCGACATAAGCGATAATTGAAAACAGATTTCATTAAACAGTTCTTGGCGTCATTTTTGGAATAAGGTTTCATCATAAATGTGTCCAAACCAAAGGCTTCGTCACCTACAATAACATATGGGGCTAGTGTGTCACTACCAGGTAGAAAACTATCTTCGGGGATGTTGAATTTCCTGTCGGCAATTTTTTTGCCGATGGATGATTTTTTGAATATCCCATTATCACCTTCTTTTCCATAAGAGCCTATATCCACTGCAATAAATTTGTAATTTGCACTTACAAGAGCCAGAAGAACGATAGAAAAATGTTGTTTATAGTTAAAAAATAGAGACCCACTATTATCAGGGCATTTAATACGAACGTGTTTACCATCAATCGCTCCTATGCAATTTGGAAAATTCCATTTATTCCAGAAATCTTCCGATATACCTTTTAGGTCCTTCTCAGCTGGATTAGGCATGAAAATTGGAATGAGCTTCATACTCAATATTGGAAGTGTTTTCTTCACGATAACACCAACATAAGACGGTGAAATGCGGTATGTAAATGCCAGTGATTTGTAGGATTCTCCTGTAGCCAAGAACCTGAAAAAAATAATACAAGTAAGTACCTTAAAATCAGTAAAAATTGTTTTCTTTCTTTTCAGATGAAGATTGCAAGAAATGGTGGAAGTCACAACGTGACTCTTATTTCAGGTGCAGAAATAAAGACAAAAAGGGAACTGGCTCAGCGGTGACTAGATCTACAAAATGGCATCCCTACGATCGCTTAATATTTTTAAATGTAGTGCTTAGAGAGCGAAACTCAATTTCCAATGTACAAGAACAAACACAAGATAACAATAAAACTATGACACCATCCCCAACTTCAGAAACAGCTGATACGCCGAGTACTGAAGAACAGCATATACCGAGTACCAGGGTATAAAATTCCTCACCGAGTAGTCAAGAAGAACTTTCACCTAGTATTTCCACTGAGATGACAAAGCCAGCTAAAGCTAGCAATAAAAGGGAAAATAATAATAATAATAATCAACACAATGAGCTCATTCTACTAATGAAAAGAAGAGAGGAGCAGCGGCAGAAGGATATGGACAATTTAACGAAGTTGAAGACCCTAACGAAGTTGAAGACCCCAGTAGAAACATTTGGGGAACACGTCAAAACTGTTTTAAATGGGCTTCCTCCTGCAATTATGATACAGGCAAAAATGGAAATTTTTAATACTTTAACAAAGTTTGTGCTTAAAGTTGCCGGAAGCAATTCTCCGCCTCCTCCAGGCAGCGAGCAATCTATTTTGATCCTCTCTCCCTCGAGCTCTGTTTCATCAAATGATGTCAACACCACACAAGAGTCATTAGCTTCAAACCTTGACATTCATACAAATCAAGATCCACAGGATCTAAATCTTCATAATATTACAAATATCAATTACTTGGACTACCCATCAATTTACCAACAAATGCCCTGACAAGTGTTTTATTTTTTAATGTTTTTATATTAATAAAATTTTAATTCAACAATATTATGTTTTAATAATTGAAATTACTAATTGATAACGTGAATGAGATAGGATGTGAATAAAAGGGAAAAAAAAAGAAAAGAGAATTTACTTTATTGTAGCCCACGCTGCAATTTAAAATCCAATGCGGGATATGGAATAATATTCTGAATTTAATTTTATTGTATATAATTATAATAATTAGATATTTTTATATGGGTACACAATTTAATTAAATAGAATTAAATTAAAAGAAAATGATTAAGATACCAGTTAATAGGTTAGGTAAATAAATTATAATTCGATAATTAAATAAACTATAGATTGTTCAAGATAGATTAATAAAAGTAGTAATAAATTCTTAGAGAATTTATTATTTGCAAGGACTTCACTAAAGTTTTGGCAAATATTTTCAAGTGAAAACTCGAGTGAACTAGAATAAAACTGCAAACATATTATATAAATCGAATATACAAACTATTTTTTTAACAAAAAGAAGTTAGTGAAAATACCACTTACCGTAGTGTTAGGAAAAGTTTCTGTTGAGCACTGATACATTTCCGTGGTGTACAGGGATTCAAATCTTCAGCGACCATAACCTAACACCGTATCGAACTGATCATAGTTGAGTCTGCAATATTGTCTAAACAGGTCTTCATCTCGTTTCAAATGCCTTTCGATCAATATTTTAAAACACCCTTCTTCTTTACGATTTCTGTATATATTTTTCCTGGATTTTCTTTTAGGTTTTTTCATTAATAAAGATAATAGCAGGACGTTGTCATCATCTTCTTCTTCTTGTAATAATTTTATTAATTTCTGATCAATGGACGACATGATATGTGTGTTTTATCAATATATATCCCATCTAGCCCTCTGTACCGCGCCTTCGCTTCCCAGAAAGCGAGATACGAAAATCACCAAACCGCCGAGGCGGCGCTGCTAGTGCTGCTACATCTTGGCGGCGGCCGCGCGCTGCCGAGGCAGCGAGGTTCGAAATCGTACCTTTACAGAAAAATTAAGAAAAGATAAATATCTTTGTCCACCAAAGAGCATAAGAAACAAATTCATTTCCAAAGACCTGAATTAGAAAGTATATATATTTGCTTTTAGCTCCGATATTGTTGATTTGATAAAATTATATAGTTCATATAAAAGAGGTATATTTTTAATAGTACTACAATTTTACACAGATATGTTATTTCCTATCTAAATGGTTGTGGAGAAATTATGAAAATTGTAAAATTATCCCATGTAACGTACTCTAAAATTAATTTTCATGAGAAAATGAGGGTTGCCATCTTGTTCATTATGATAAACAGTATCTAGATGTTCCAGTGAATTTCGGGAAAATGATTTTTTTAAATCCTTTTGCCCTTTATTAACTACCTAAGCTTTATGGTTATATATCTAATTCCAAAAATTCCTTTAAGGGGACTTAATAAAACCCCAGATACCAAGTTTTATCTCAATCGGTAAAATAGTTTCGGCTCTAGATCGAGGTACAGACAGACAGACAGTCTTTCAAAAAAATTTTTTTTTTTGTTTTGTTTCAGGGGGTCATGAAACGTCGACATTAATTGTCAAAATATCGGGGTCAATTTTTTTCCGATCACAATCATTTCTCTGTAAGGTGTCGAGAGAAAGTAAAAAGTAAAAATTTAAATATGACAGACCTCTTTAACCATAATCTAAAGTGCATTAGAAACAGTGGTGTATTCTCTGGGTATGCTAGTCCCGCGCCGCATACCCATAATTATATGGACTAGTTTTTTGTTTAATTCAATGCTGTATGTGTGAACTGTGTAAACAATAATGTTTAAATTTTTAATAAATATACATGTAATGAATTATTAATTTTAAAACTAATATTGGTTCATATTCCAAGAATAGCGTGTTTTAAGTAATTCTTCTTCCAAAAGGTTCTACTTAGCACAATAGGAAACCCAAAGCTTGCTACCTGTAAAACGCAAGGTAAGCTAGGGAGGGTCTAATGACCTTGCCCAAAGTCTAGGGGGTGGCATCACATTCCTTTCCGCTCGCCCATAAGTAATTGGTCAATGAGCTCGGGTTTTCACAAACCAGGTCATGCTGTTCCTGTGAAGCAAGCTAAGTATTGTGCCAACTATCGAGAAAAGATTCAAGATCATAATTTTAATTTATTAAGCTAATTTAGTATAGTTTAAGTAAAAATACATAAAATAAATATATAATTAATTGTAAAATAGTAGTTAGTATACGTAACAAGTTTTAAATTATACACTAATTAAATACATTGATTTATGTTTAGGTACTCTAGTCACATGTCTTATCATGAATTTGGCAAACACGTTTAACCTCTCTTTCAAATTTAGGCATTTCAGCACTGATATAGTGGGAAAAGGGGGGCGGGGCGGGGAGAGGAGACTGACGATGCGACTTTAACCATTGTTGTTGTTGATGATCATTCTTGTTTTTATTTAATAGAAAGGATCGTGGATTTTTAATAGTGTTCTTTTAGTTTTTGTTTTACATTAACGACTTATTAATCATTGTGATTACATATAATTATACATCAAAGAATTCTAAAAGTCAGGAGTGTGAGTTTACCATTTCAAGATGATTTAGGAGGAAAAGGTAAAATAAAACCTATTTTCTTATAATTTACTAAATCAGTGGCGCATCCGGCCATTTACTTTGGGAGAAGGCATTCAATCAAGGCTGTAGCAAGAATGACATTTTGATGGAGAAAGCGGGTTTGGGGTTGCACAGCCTCCTAAGCCTTGAAGGCCGAGAATGTTTATGGATATTAAATGCTTTTATAAATCATTTTGAGTAGTTTTATAGTAATTAAGTAATTTAAATAATACAAATGGTATCGAAGCTATTATTTGTATATTTTTCCATTGTTAATTTTGTGTGTAACGGTAAACATTTTGAATATTAGGCTTAAGTCTGAAGCCTGGTATTAAAATGTAGCATATACATTCGACACATCTTCAATGTTAGTTATACTTAATATTATTTAAATTTCTATTAACATTATTTGTGGTGTTGTGAAAGAGGGGGAAGGGGCTCAAACACCTGTTTGCCCCTCTCCCCCTTGGGTGCACCACTGCTTACAGCAGTATTAATAACTTATTAATAAATCAATAACGTAGCGATAGAGTATTAATAGTCCGAAATAATCTCCCCTATGTTAGTCAAAGTTTACTACATCTAAATAGCTTCTGGAGCATAAATTCTCAAGTTGGGAGACTCGTTTGTTTCCAAGCAGCATTGTGTGAGATAAGTTAGTCTTTATCAAATAGTTTTAATTGCAACGTGAGTTTGACAACCCACCTGATTCCCACTCACCAAGATCTGATGGACGCTTGATCAATGTATAACTACATTTTATTCTTGTTATTATTGTTTGCTTTGAGTATTGCTAACTGTGTGCTTTTAATTACACTAGGCTAATTGATTAGGATCTGTCTCTGTTATGCATTCAGAAATGTGCCCATACCACTCTTAGCCCCGACATTAATATTTACTTAAATTTTTAACCATGTAGATGTCATTACAATTTTAAGACCACCTATGGGGTCTAGTGGTCATAGGTTCTGGCTACGGACCCAGAGGTCCCGGGTTTGATTCCCGGGGCGTCCAGATTATCTGGGAACTGGTGAGTCTGGAACGAGTTAGATTCAGCCTAGAGTGGATAAATAAGGAGCTACTCAAATAAAGTAGTGGTGGCTCCGGTATAGAAAGCCGAGCTTAATAGCTAGAGTCATTGTAGTGCTTACCACATGACACCCTCTATCCTCAAGAGTTGGAGCTAATTTGCCAAACAGTTTGGTAGCCACTCGGTAGGTATAGCCTGAATGCAGGTTGACCCCATGGAGTTACTTTTATTACATTTTGAGTGGATGGTAATCATCGTTATGGATGAATAAAATAATAGAGAATATGGTAGAGGAAGAGAGTAAAGGGGGGGGGGGTGCATCAAAATTTCCTGAGATAGCATACCGTTAAAGGGAAACTATAAATGTTCGAGAGCCNGGGGGGGGGGGTGCATCAAAATTTCCTGAGATAGCATACCGTTAAAGGGAAACTATAAATGTTCGAGAGCCACTGTTGTATATGGACACATCTTCAAATATATCCCTTGAAATAATCCCTTGACGTTCTTGGTCAACGGTGGTTGAGGGTCCTCGGCCCCCAAATATCCATTGCAACTTTTAGAGTGCAGCATACCTATTAATTTTTCTCACAATACGCCACTGATTAGAAAGATCTTATGATTACCTAACAGATGGCAGCACAAGTTCAATTTGAACTAAAAATTAGACTTTTCACTCTTTCCCTCCTGTACCCTTAGTATAATAATGTTTATTTAACTTACTTAATGGAGCTATCCTCTATTTTGACAGACAGACAGGACGCCATTAAAACCTCGGTGGAATTTTTGTTTTGCCAAATCTCCGTGGCATTAACCGGTGAGCCAACACTCGTGCCGTTAGCGCGATTGAAGGCCAAGGTCCGTTCACAGTTGCCTGTGTAGACATTGTCCTCGTAAAGAAGGTACGTATTGACGTCCAAAGTCGAGATCTTAGGGCACAAGCGGTCACATACAAACGGGTGCTGGAAAATATTAATATATTATATTTAGAAGCCATTATAAGACTATGGAAGATGAAGTAAATCTACTAACCAAATCGATTTAAAAAAGGGTTTGATGGGATGATGAATATTATAAGTTGTGTTTGTGAAAATTTAAACTAATTGTTTATAAATCATCCTTTAAAATTAATGGTTAAAAATATTGTTGTACACTTGATTTGGTAATAGAATCTTGCAGTTTACGGTGGGCAGGGCATGCTGCATGAATGTAAGAAACTAGAAACACGTCTAAGGTGTTGACTGGTAAACCTAATAGGAATAGACCAGTGGGAAGACATAGCGGCAGATGGGAGGATTATACTCGTATTAGAATTGACCTGAAAGAGATATGGTGCTATAAGTTGGACTGGATAGAACTAGTTCAAGATAGGAATAGGATATAATGAGGTGGATTGGATAGAACTAGCTTAAGATAGGGATAGGATGTGATGAGGTGGACTGGATAGAACTAGCTCAAGATAGAGATAGGATGTGATGAGGTGGACTGGATAGAATTAGCTCAAGATAGAGATAGGATGTAATTAAGTGGACTGAATAGAACTAGCTCAAGATAGAGATAGGATGTGATGAGGTGGACAGGATATAACTAGCTCAAGATAGAGATAGGATGTAATTAGGTGGACTCAATAGCTAGCTCTAGATAGGGATAGGATATAATGAGGTGGACTGGATATAACTAGCTCAATAAAGAATATATTTGTAAGAGCTACTCTTTGGTAAACCTCTGTTCAGTTCAAGTTACGTTAAAGTTAGCACGATGGTTAATGTTTGACCGTGTACAGCAAATAACAGGATATTATCTTAAGTTAAGAATCTTACGCATAATTTGATAAGCCTGTTTCCAATAGTAGAAATTACGAGGAAATGGCTGAAAAAATTGTGACAAACAAACTCTCATTTAAAATATTAGGGCTCCAGGATGTCGAGAAAAATAGTAGTTTCCAACGAAAATCTGATTTTCCTAGAGTATTTTAAATTTTTCATTCTTTGTTTAGTTCACCATTTTACATGAGTGTATATATATATATTTATATATATATATATACATACATATATTTATAAATAATACAAACTCAACACTTACTTAAGTTGCACGGTGCAGCAAATATAAAGATTAGAACACAAAATGTATAAAACTAAACAAACCACTGATAGTAGGTTAGAAATATTTCATTTCATTTGCATTGATACTTTTTATTTATCTTTATTTTTAAAGTATTTTTCTTTGATCGATCCCTCTCAAACATCTAGCACATGCTTATCAAATGCCAGTAAAATCACCTTGATCTTGATGCAGGTCGCCTTGTCGCACTCAAAGAAACCATTGAGTTTCATGTTATCCTTCTCGCTGTTGACCGTGATACCGTCAGCTCTGTGGTGGCACTGGTACATCTCGGACATGTTGGCGCAGTGGCCCAAGGAACAGTTGAACACCCCTGTCAAAGACTCGCACTCCGTCCCATTGTTGCAGTTGTATTTCTTCAACGCTCCCGGAT